>JADBJO010000250.1:662500-672500 GCA_016801955.1 Conus betulinus | reverse complement strand
AGGGATCTCCATAGATCTGTTGCTGGTTATGCATTCAGTTTCCGGCCAGTTGACGGCGTCTGTCGTCGGCAACTGGCCGGGCTTAGCGTGAACGCAGCCTTAGACATTCACAGATCACATCAGGTGGGACATCTCTGAACAAGATTTTCAGGGAGTCTGCCGAAAAGTGTTTATGTCTTCACATCATGCAAGTCCCAACAATGAATAAGTTTCACCGTGAATAGTGCATGACATGAAATGCACCAAGAAGCTTCTTTACCATTTAAAAAGATAAGAATAGGTGTAAAAAGAGTGGCGTGTGCGCAAATGGCACAAAACTGTTTCTTCTTTACGGCTGTCCCTGGAACATGGTAAAAACTCTTTCAAGTTTGGACGGATTTGGAACAGTTTGTTATCCGTCTGCAAGTTCCATTCTTCTTGCCAGAGGTCTTTGACATAAGCCTGAGCTTTGGGTTTCAGATCAGTGTGAGGGATAGACAACCTGCTCAGCTCTTTGTGGTGATACTGAAAGCATGTCAAAACACAAACACACAAAACAGTGTGCCAAGTAACGCTTATAAAATATACGATAAGAAACAGACGTGACTTTTCAACACATATGTCATCGGCTCTAGATGACAGAAACAACAGACACAGAAATGCATAAAAACAGTGCTCAGAACTGCAGTGGCGAGTATTGTTTTGGCACATTTTAATGTCTGCTATTTATAACGTTTACAGAAGACATATTTGTCGAAAATTCATTTCTCTGTGTTCTATTGCGCATTGGACAATCGTTACTTTGCGCTCAGTTTCGTGTCATAGTTTAGAGCTATCAGTCGAAATAGTGTTGAGGGGTCGTAAAGAGTTCTTTACTTGTATCTAAAAAAAAAAAAAAAAAAAAAAAAAAAAGGTTGCTGAAACGCTAAAAGAATGGAACGAATAAGTAACGGTACGTGAGCAACGTGTTTCAGCTATTTGGTCTTCTATACATAAGACAACTGACAAAATCTTTCTGTAGAATAAGCAGGGGTCAAAACTTCATGTTTCCGTGTTGCCATTTATTCATTTTTGTTATTCGTTGTTTTGGCATCAGAGTATCAACATCTACCCACCACGATCAGGGGAATGCAGTTTAAAGGAATCTCGGGCCTTATTTCATTTATCGGATCGATACAGTCTACGCATGCCTGTGTCTGTGTCTGTGACTATGTGTCTGTCTGTCTGTCCGTCTCTCTCTCTCTCTCTCTCTCTCTCTGTTATACTGTTGGTTCAGCTCCCCGCCTGCAAAACATACCACTTTCAGTCTACAAGACTTTCTCAGTCAACCTCTTAAACGTCAGTCTTTCACTGCACCCTGAAGGTATTTTGTAGGATGTCTCGGACAGGGAGTCGCGGAAAGGGACATGTCCATATCTGACAAGTAGAAAAAAAAGAATGAAGTACACTTCACACATTCTCTGTCACAGTTGTGTAAAATCAATAAGACATGATAGTTTGGCATGAAAGTGAAATATCTGGTAGTTTGAAGTTCTGCTTACATTTGGGCTCCAACCGAAACATCAATACAGTGTCGTAGCCTACATTTGTTGAACTTTTCCTCGTCCTTTCCAGTCTGACAGGCTACACGGCTACACCTTGTCACTCAAGAGCCAAGTTTTAAGAAACTGTCTGCTAGATCAACAAAAGTTTATAACTTCATTTCAGTCATAGCTCTCCCTTTCCCACTGCCTGTATGTCTGTCTTCTGAGAACTGTTTCTGGTTTCTGTTCCATGCGTTCTGTTTTCATACGTCAGGAAGTCTTTTGAAAGAGTTGAGAACAGAGCTTCTCTCTCTCTCTCTCTCTCTCTCTCTCTCTCTCTCTCTCTCTCTCTCTCTCTCTCAAGCCTGTAAGTATGGAAAAAATTCCACTTCGAGAATTTTCTTTCGATTTATTCTTGTTTTATTTAGTAATTTAATTCTATTGCTTATAACAATTGTGCTTTGATTGTTCACACACCCCTTCATAAGGGGTCTTGGTCCTATCATAATAGATAAATCACCTGAATCTGATTCTCTCGCTCTCTCTCTCTCTCTCTCTCTCTCTGTGTGTGTGTGTGTGTGTGTGTGTGTGTGTGTGTGTGTGTGTGTGTGTGTTCGCCTACCAGGCCGTCACCTACCTGAGAAACTCTTTCCAGAATACAAAATCCTTACAGACATAATACGGAAAACTCTTTTCAAACGATTCCCTGCATGCCACATCTCACTAATAACCACTCGTGCCTCCTTCATGCCCCTTGAACCGCTTACATTCCCTCAGTAGTAGTCGTAATACTAGCACACTTATCAGCTTCTTTAAAACTCGCCCCCACCACCATCCCCCCCCCCCCCTTCGCCCTCCTCTACACGCCCTCCTCTCCCCCGAGCCAACAGTGGTCTTATACGCAGGGAGGTTGAGACGTCTGGGCCTAATGAGGAGGCCAGTCCACTAAACCCTTGGCGTTCTAGATGATGTTGGAGCTTGCGATGTCGCTGGAGAAGCCCTCTTCACTCACGTGTTAGGGCCACTCCAGCAGACACCCACCCTCCGGCCAGACGTCTTGGGATTCAGCTGATTGGCTGGATAAATTGTTTTGCAGCGTTCTTGCCCTTGGCAAAGAGAGAGAGAGAGAGAGAGAGAGAGAGAGAGCTCTGTTCTTAACTTTTGAGAGAGAGTGTGTGTGTATACGTGGCCGAGCACGCGCGCGCGCGCGCGTGTATGTGTGTGTGTGATAGAGAGAGGAGAGAGAGAGAGAAAAATGAGAGGGAGAAGGAAGGGGGGGGGGGGGGGGGGGGGGGAGAGAAAGAGAACAGAATGACGGAGACTTTCGGAACACTTATTTATGTACAGCCGCAGGTCATTGCCCCTTTACAAAGGGGTACACTTAGTAATCTGAGAAGAGAGAGAGAGAGAGAGAGAGAGAGAGAGAGAGAGAGAGAGAGAGAGAGAGAGAGAGAGAACTGAAGATTTAGAACTCCAGAAAAGAGAACACGTACAGGTTCCCTAACGTCTTGATCTCGATAAGAACGAAACCAATAAATCTAATCTGTCTACGTCTTTTACATCATGTCTTCTTCATCTCTCTCTCTCTCTCTCTCTCTCTCTCTCTCTCTCTCTCTCTCTCTCTCTCTCTCTCATCCTCCTCCTCTCTTTATCAAGTGCTGTACTGTCTCCATCCTCCTTCATATTACACAAATGCACAGATACACAAGCACATGCGCTTGTGCATATGCGCTTGCTCTTGCGTGTGTACGCTCGTGCGCGCGCGCGCGCGGGCGCGAACACACACACACACACACACACACACACACACACACACACACACACACACAAACACAGAGCAGAAATCATCACCATTTTTTCGCCAGATGAAGCCTCATACAGAAATATCGTGGAGTCTTCAGTATACACTACATTCCCAGTTTCTGGAAATTCTGCGCAGGAAATGCCCTATTCTAGACACTGTCTTTAATTCACTGGTTTATGTGTCGTATGCTTATTGTGCCTTTGTGACGAAACTTATTTTATCTTGTTATAATGGTAACATCCTTGCTGTATCGTTGTAATTTGGAGACCAGACACCGAGACTGAATATTTTAATGGGCTGTGCCGATTATTCTGCATTTATTTACCAGGTAGTATTTTCATGTATGTTCACAGCATTGACCTTTGCCGAGCTGATTATGAGCAGACTGTAAGCAAGACATTGGTTTTCTGCTTTCAAAATTCTAGTAACTAAGCTACTACGTAATAAGATATGGTATATTGTGTATATGCATAATGGTATATTTTGCATACGCAGTATGTGTGTGTGTGTGTGTGTGTGTGTGTGTGTGTGTGTGTGTGTGTGTGTGTGTGTGTGTGTGTAGAGAGAGAGAGAGAGAGAGAGAGAGAGAGAGAGAGAGAGAGAGAGAGAGAGAGAGAGAGAGAGAATTTGATTTGGATGTGTCTGTGCCTGTATGTATTGTGATATAACCCTGAAATAGCCTTGTACAGTTGGCTGGCTTTCTAGCTGTGTGTGAAAACTAAACAGTTGACACAACAGCTTATCACCAAGTTTGCAAAGAGATGTTGTGAGTTCGAATCCATCAAACATCCAATATGAAAGAACGCCATTCTCGCTGCCCATCGTAATGTGCTGATCCGGTGGTACAGGTGTAGCAGTAGACTGTGAGTTTCTATGTCTATGATTTGTGACTCCTGAACAAAAGACATTGGTCGAAGGTTCATTGTTTTATATAGTGTATTAAATAAGCATAATTCTGCAATCTGTTTTTTTCTAAAAATGGGGGGGGGGGGGGGGGGGGGGGGGGGGGGTTACCCCAATTTTCTGATGTGGATTTCAGATTTTTCTCCGTGCCATTTTTCTTTAAACATGAGTGTGCTGATTTTTCAGTGTATTCATCTTTCATATCTTTTCATTTTCCCATTCTGTTTTGGATGGTTGTTCATATACGTGAAATTAACATTCTTTGCGTATAAAATAAACTCTCATTTTACTAATATGTGATGGTGATTGATTCTGTTTGCCTTTTCCAAATGAAATTCCTAAAATTTCCTCTTATCTCTAAGAAATTGAACAATCATCTTTAATCCCAGTAGAATCTAACTCTACAACTGGCATCTCATGTCCATTTCTTTATCAGTTAAATTTCTAGCAGCATCAGTCCTATAACGGTATTTCATAAACCCGCCTGCCCCGGGCAGAACGTCCTTCTGTCCACCAATTCTTTCTTTTTTGTCTTCAGTTTTTTATAGCGCGTGTTGTTTTTATAACGCGTGTCACACAAATGGTAAACAAACCCGTATCATGCCAAAAAGTGCCGTGGTTAGCACGTCACCTGAAGGCTTCACATTACATAACAATTATGAAATAAAGTTCATTTGGTTTAATGACCTAGCCTAGTTGTGTCGCATCTGAACCTGCGTTGACGCTCGCTTGAAACATTTATTCAGCAACCCCTCCAAAGGGCCTCACTGTCTGTCCACCTACATGGTTATCCCTCACATCATCTAAATCTAGCTGTCATCAACGTTTTCCTCAACGTTCTGCCGTTTGACCTGACGACCCTAACTGATGGTGTCCATGTCCAGCAATTCCTGACCATCCGTGGCTACGCCGACTGGACCCCGGTGACGCAGGTGTGGAGGGAGGGGAGACTCCCCTATTCAAGCAGTACTTCGTTCAGTGGACAGAAAAAGACGCACAGACCGGACTGGGCAAGGTGCACACGGAGCAGAAATTGGCCAGTAAGTCTCCCCCCCCCCCCCCCCCCCCCTTTTTTTTCACACACACACCCCCCTTTTTTCTTTCTTTTTTTTTTTTTCTGTTGGCATGGAGAACATCCGCAATCAACGTTTTGTACTTTGCTCTCTGAGACAGGGGATAGACTGACTGAGAGTTTTTTTTTTTTCGTTTAAAAACGATAGGCAGGTTTAGGCTCCGTGTGCCTTTAAAGATAAAGGGAATAAAGAAATGACGCGAACCACTGCATGTTTGACATAAAGCAAGAAGTAATTAGCGTATGCCTTGGTAGTTAAAACTAGCCACTATAACAGCTTTTTTTTTTTTTAAACTTTTTTTTTTTGAGGAGTCGGAGGGGGAAGGGAAGGGTGGATAACTTTGGGATCCTTTGAGTGTTCTGAAAATTGAAACATCTGTAGTCCGTTGATCAATGTACAAAGAACGGAAATAAAGAATAATACGTAAACAATTCAAGCACCGTTCAATAAAATCATAGTCAATCAATAATCAACAATCGTATGACCAGCAGCTAGCCAATCAATCAATCAATGAGCCTAATAATCATTCATTCACACATACGTGCTCACGCGCGCGCGCACACACACACACACACACACACACACACACACACACACACACACACACACACACACACTTGCGATGGATGATTTGACAAAGCACGTAATTCGCTTTCCTGTTTGCTCGTGCAGAACAAAGCAAAGAGAAGTTTGAAACAACCTCGCTTCACAGCAACAAAGCAGCCAACAAGAAAGAAGAGAACCTGGTCGACGATGGCTCAGGCAAAGTCCAGGCAAGATTTTCTTTTTTTGTTTGCTTATTTTTGTGCTTCTCCTTTCCCTGCGCTGTGTCGCTCGCTATCTTTGCTCTCACACCATTCATTCAGGCACCCCATCAATAGAGCGACCTCCAGGTTTGGTCAGTCGTTGGCCAAAGCCATGGAGCTAACTAGGCCCTCAGCCTATATCAGAAAATCACAAATTAACACATCCGCACTGTTACTATGTAGTGGTGTTCGCTTGTGCCTGCTGGGATTCAACAGTCTTGAGGACCCTCCACTGCTGAAGACAGTGATTAGGCCCTACGTAGATTCGAAGCCAGATTCAAATAGATCTGATCCGAGGGGGAAAAAAAGGGGGGAGGGTGGGGGTGGGGAGGAGATTAGACCTACGCCTCTTTTCATTGTAGAGTTGCCTCTTCACAGTTCATGAGTTTAAGCAAATAGATCTAGAGTCAAGAGTTTGATTTGAAACACATGTCAGGATAACGATCAGGATAGTGACTGTCAACAGTATAGATGCATCGTTTCACAACCAGGTTTTGGCTTCTTCTCTCTCTGTGACTGAACCGTTAAGCCGGCTGATGAGGCAAAACTGCTTTGAGCGTGCCCACTAGCGGTCTATCTTCTGTGAACATGGTAGGATCACTCTCGCTGAACGAAGACAAACTGCCTTCAGTTTGCGTCCGTTCGCCGCAGGGAGACTGTCAGTAGATTCTTCTGGCTTTGCCAACATCAACGATACGAACGAACTTGCCACTGTTGGCGCGCGCGCGTGTGTGTGTGTGTGTGTGTGTGTGTGTGTGTGTGTGTGTGCGCGCGCGCGCGCGTGTGTATTGTTGGTAGTGGTTTTGGGAAAGGATGGAGGTAGGTTAAAAATCCAGAGTACTGTGAGATCAAAGACAATCTCATGTTCATCATCAAATAATGCTATGGATAAGACACAAAAAAAAAAAAAAATGCACGCTAGAGCCGTAAAATTACCGTGCAGGTGTGTGTGTGTGTGTGTGTGGAAAAGGACGTCAAGATAGTGGAACAGGTAGGCGTGATGTAAGAATAATTCCGTCACAGGGTTCCTCTTTATCATCCACCACGAAACAGATTTCGACAGCATATAACACACAGATTTTTTTCTTTCATGCTCTCTTTCCCAGTGTGTGTGTGTGTGTGTGTGTGTGTACGCGCGCGCACGTGAATGCGTGGGCCGTGTATATGTGTGGTGTGAGAGTGGGAGAGAGAGAGAGAGAGATTCTTCAGTCTCCCCCCCCCCTCCCCCCCCCCCCTTAAACACTGCAGATGACTGCTGGAGACAGGCAAATTATGACCTGTCACTCTATGTTTACCACACTATGAAAGGTCTTCATTGTCGAGCAGCTTGAGTTCAAGTTCTTTCTTCCGGTCTCTCAGTTTACCTCGAATGGCAGATTTTTCACTGTTCTTCCAGCGCTTGTTTTTGTCATTCAGTGAAACATTTCCATAATCACCGACTTAACAGGAACATTTTTTTTTAATGTTGCTCAGTACATTTTTGTGTGTGTGCATAACATAACTTTCTCTGGCAAGATGTTTTACCTTAATGTTGCACAGTACATGTAGTATTGAAGGCATGACAGTGAAATAGTCTGTGTATATATGCTATTGAAAGATCTGTTTCTTGATGTACGCTATATTTCTCTTTGCATGTAATCAATTAAGTATCACCGGGTTTTTATATCCGTTAATATTGCTGATTTCATTGAGTTATTTTTCTGTTGACATCGCTCAGTGCATTTTTGTCTCTCAGGTGTGAAATTTCTTCTTCTAAAGGAATTAGATACATATATTTATACATATCTTTCTCTTCATGTTTGCTGAAAGGTATGTTTTTTTTTTCATTTCTTACTATTAAATACATGTCTTCTTATCGGCAGTGTGTTTTTTTTCTTTAAATACATTCTGTAATTGATGTCTTCTCTTACAGGTATGATGTGTTTTCTTTTTTTATGTTGTTAAATGATTGTTTTCATAGGTATGGTATGACGCTTTCTCTTTATTCTTTTTAAAAATGTCTTCTTACAGGTATGTATTTTCTTTTTTTATGTTATCAGATAATATCTTTGAAGGTATGACGCTTTCTCTTTATTCTTTTAAAAATGTCTTCTTACAGGTATATATTTTCTTTTTATGTTATCAAATAATATCTTTGGTAGATATGATGTTTTTATCAATATGTTTTTTTATGTTAGTAATATCTTCTTAGGTACAGATATGATGTTTTTTTTCTTACTCTGTATGTTGTTAAATAATGTCGTTTTACAAGTATGATGCTTTACCTTTTACTTTGTTGAATAATGTTTTTGCGGATATGATATTTTTCTCTGCATCTTAAAAAATAGTGTTGTTTTATATAGACATGATCTTTTTTTCTTTTGATGTATTTTTTTTTTCCTTTCAGGTATAATTTCCCCCCATTGTTCTTAAAACCAGTATTCTTTTTCAACAAGTATGATGTTTTGCTCTAAATGCTGCAAAATTAATTTCTTCTTACAGGTAAATTATTCTGTTCCTGCTCTTTTCAAATACGTTTCTGACACGGGTATCCTTTTTTTTTTTTTTCTTGAATGCGCATGTTCTTACTGGTAAGTTTTTTTTTTTTTCACTCGATTTTGTAAAATCATGCCAAGGGCACTGTTTCTTTTTTCTCTGGACATTATCAGCTGCCTTTCTCACCCCCCCCCCCCCCCCCCCCCCTGTCTGTGCAGGTGTGGCGGGTGGAGAACGGAGACCTGGTGGCCCAGCCTAAGGACATGCACGGCATCTTTTACACCGGGGACTGTTACCTGGTCCTCTACACCTACACCAAGGGCAAAAGCTGTCAGGAACATTACTTGCTCTACTTCTGGCAGGTGCGCGACCGTGTGTGCGCGCGCGCGCGCGCGTGCCTCTGTGTGTGTGTGTGTGTGTGTGTGTGTGTGTGTGTGTGCGCGCGCACGTGTGTGTGTGTGTGTGTGTGTGTAGCACAAACTTGCAAGGCATGCTATCTCTCTGGTCCTCTGCTTTATCATTTTTTTTTTTCGTTCCTGAACTGTGAATCCCGGGTAATGACTGAACCAGCAGGTCAATAACGTGCGTGCGTGTGCGTGTGTGTGTGTGTGTGTGTGTGTGTGTGTGTGTGTGTGTGTATACTGGCCTAAGCAGTAAAAAGGGATTGCACAGTGGTTAAAGATTCGGAAAGTGTTCTTAAACATAGGACTACATTTGAACAAAGACACTTTCCGACTCCGGGTTGTTCATGTTTCTTTGTGTACGACTCAACAGTCTAATAAAAAATTTACGTGAGGGAAATTTTCGGCCAGCTACTGCTGGTCTCCATCAGCCCCGACTGACTGTTAGTTGGTGTGTGCTGAACACCTATCACTCCACCAGTGAGGAAAACTCGGAGAACACCAACACCCCACCACAACTAACAGTCAGTCGGGGCCGATGAAGACCAGTAGCTGGCCGAAAATTTCCCTAAGGTAAATTTTTTTTATTAGGCTCTTGAGTCAGAACACACAGAAACATAGGACTACATTTTGCGATAACCCAATTTGTTTACACAAAGTCGTATTTTTATGCATGGGATTTTTAAAGAATGATTCAAACCTTCTAAATACTCCATTATAAAACAAAAACCAAATTTTCTTTTTTTAACGAGATTTGCGTGGGAAAAAATGAAAAATGCGGGAAACAAACCAGTCATCGTAGAACATTCTGATCTAATTCTCCTAGATTGATTCAGCGTCTTGGTTTCAGAATGGTGTAACTAAACGTTGCATTTTTCCCCCCCCCCCCCCCCCCCCCCCCCCCCCCCCCCCCGTAATCAATTGTGTTTAAAATGTATTTGAACATTCGATGAATGCAGTAGCGCGTGTGTGTGTGTGCGTGCGTGCGTGCGTGCGTGCGTGCGCGCGCGTGCGTGCGTGCGTGCGTGCGTGTGTG
>JADBJO010000250.1:620000-655000 GCA_016801955.1 Conus betulinus | reverse complement strand
GGTGTCAAAACTTTGATGAATTTTGATTTTGTTCAACGCGATGCTGGGTTATGTCTTCTAAAGCTTGTAATTTTGAAAACAAATATCTTTTACTGTATCGAGAAATGTACATCGTACACGTCACCTTCCATATTTGACAGTAAACAAGCGAAATTGACCTAACGGCAATTTTGATTGATGCCGACAGAGACGCAGAAGACGGCAGGCCCACTTGTCTGCAAAGTATTCCATGTAGTCTGGGTCGATAGAGACTCGCTGTAAATATTTTTGCAGAGAAATTCGAAGTCGGTTTAATTGCAGTGTGAGACAGAAGTCGACGTTTTGTTCTATCCTTCGCATGCAGCTAACATGGTGGTGTAAGTCCTAAGGCAAAACATAAATTGCATGGGGAAAGTAAAAGACTACAAATTAATTGGTATTGTTCACTCTAATTTTCTCTCATCATATCCTTCAAAGCACGTAATGATAAAATGAAATGGCATACGGATAACTGGCACCAGTGATGCTAAAGATGTACCGTGGATTGTGTAGAATATAAGACAAACAAGACAAAAAGAATTCTGTCTTTCACGTGATAAAAGAAAAGACTCTAAGAATACCTAATTGACATTTACTGTCGCTCACTCTCTCATATTTTGGTTCATATCAATAAATACAAATACTTGTGTGTGAAGATACGTTCTGTCGCTAGGAACATTGCATGTATTTGTACACCTTTTCGTGGATAGTTTGCTCAAGTCTATTTCACATTATAGGTCCAAAAATATGATATGCTCATGTGCACCATTTTGTCACTGTTTACCATTTGAATCATGGCATCCATTTGTGGACTGTGCAAGTATCTTTACCTATTAGGTCGTTGCACTGTTTTGTGGACTATATTTGTTTACCTCTTAGGTCATTGCACCATTTTGTAGACTGTGTAAGTCTGTTAACCTTTTTAGGTCATTGCACTATTTTCTGGACTGTGTTAGTCTGTTTACCTTTTAGGTCATCGCATCATGTTGTTGTTGTAGACTGTTCGTTTAGGTGCATTTTACTGCTTAGGTTATTCACATTGCACCCCATTTTATGGACTGTTTGTTCAAGTCTGTAGGTCATTACACCATTGTGTGGGATGTTCATGACTTTTCACATTTTACGTCCTGGCATAATTTTGTGGACTGTTAGTTTTAATGTTTAACTCTGTTTACAGTTTAAATGTTTAAGTCTGTTTACTTTTAGGTCATTGTATCCTCTTATGTACTGTTCGTTCGCCTGTTTCTGTTGTAGGCGTCACTATGTGGACTGTTCGGCTAATTCTGCGTTGTTCGGCTAATTCTGATTTCCTGTTCAGATATCATTGCACCATTTTGTAGACTATTTGCCTACGTCTGTCTTTTAGGTCACGTGCACCATGTTGTGGATTGTTATCTTAAGTCTGTTTATGTTTTAGGTGCAACCGAGGGCGGGGTGTCTCAACTCTAGTGATGTCTTCATCGTGGATACAGAAAAAGATATTTACCTGTGGATCGGCAAGGTCAGTTTGTGGAAGTCCTTGACAGCATGTGTGTGTGTGTGTGTGTGTGTGTGTGTGTGTGTGTGTGTGTGTGTGTGTGTGTGTGCGCGCGCGCGCGTGCGCGCGCGCATGTGAACTATATACGTGTGTATGTGCTCCTTCACTCATTAAAAAGAATGATTAAATGTCTTACAATGGCTGAAGGAGCAGCGCCTGTTAAACTTTCGCCATGTTTAGGACATGACACGGAAGGCGGAGCACATTGCACTCTCCTTTATTTTTCCTGAAACGCTGGGTGGACATGGCATTCCAAGGGCAAACAACAACAACAACGACAACAACAACAAAAAAAACAAAACAAAAAACAGAAAAGATTGGTCGCTGCAGTACCGTGATTAAAAACATAGGGTACTGCTCTTTACAACATCACACTGCGATTATTTTGAACTTGGATTTGGTGACTTCTGTGGAGACTAGTACAACATCTTTATTCATTTGACTATTGTTGTAGAATGTAATGTTACTGGTCATAAAGTAAAGTTCATTTCCAAGATGTAACGATGGAAAGATATTAATATGATCTTTTGTTGCAATTCTTAATAACTTCCGGCGTATACTTTGACCATAGAAGCAAGTAATCCGATGTTCCACGATCAACACTAGGCGATTCGTTAGCAACACGTTTTAGACTTGATTTTGAATATAGCAGTTAATGCAGCCGCGAGGATTTTCACTCAGATCTTGTGTATTCAGATGGGCGAATTAGGAATTTCAATGTGGCGTATTTTAACATCCTTCCTGTTCTCGTGATCTTGGTCATAATGAAACATGCTCTGTTCAAAACGACTGGCAGTTCGTATGTAAACTCACAAACGTATGCGAGAGGCAATGGTTGCCAAGAAAACAGTGATAATTATTATTCCATTGAAACAGTATGCATCACTGATGTGGCTGCTTCATAGTTACACTTTTTTCACATTGCGGCTTTCAAACATGATACGATGAACACAGTAATGATGACTTGTGAAAGTAGGTAGGCCCTAACTATCGCTCACATGCATGCGCATTATCTTCGTGCGAAGTAATCTTTGAAAGACTGCTTTGCGAAGGTGCAGAATTTTAGTCCTCGTAAACAGCGTGAGGTAGGACTTAAAGCAAAAGTGATCATCATGAAATGCGGAATATCTGAAACCGGGAAATACATGGTATTATTACGTCTAGTTGCAAAATGAGACGACTGCAGGCGGAAATCTAAACAAATGTTAAACAAATGTAGCGAACCGCCCAGAGAAACATGGACAAACGAGTTCACAAGATTAAACTGTTTTGTCTTGTGACTCGTTTGTCCACGTTTATCTTGGCGGTTCGCTAACATTATTTAAGATTTGTATTATTGCATGTTTTCAAAGCTCATGGCTTACTTGGGTCTAAGTCTGTTTTCTTTGTTTTAATTTATTACCTCTGATTTTCAACTGCGCCGAAACAAATGAAAATAATTAAAAATACGATTTCGCATAGTACTTCGCATTCTTTTTTTTTACAGCGATAACCACTGCTCTTGTTTGATGAATAAACTATAAACAAATATCAGTTAAAAGCAGTTATTGTTACCGTTACTTCAAGGAATTTTTACAAGATAAATATGACATGTTGAACTAGGAAGATCGCGTATCAGGACTCTGGTTCAGGCCAGCATCTACGTTATTAATTCTTTCAAACACCTTGAAAAGTACCTTTGTATCCATTTTAATTTATGATTTAATCTTTTCTAACCATGTTTCAGGGAATATTCAGTATTCTTATACTGCTCTTACGCCGATGACTGATACATGGCTTTGGGTGTTCATAACAGTTAACTTGCAGGACATTCTTTTTTACTTTTTTTTTTCCCTGTCATATTTATTTACCCATCTGTCGGAAAAGGGCTTGGTGGATGGACACACTAAAAGATATGAACTTGTCCGTCAATCGTCATCGATAATAAAGATTTTTTTTTTTACAGACGCCGTGGAGAGTGGTTAGCGTCGCAAACTCCCGGTTGTCAGATTATGGGTTCGATTTCAATCAGAACCATTCGTTTGCGAGATTTTTCTGCCTCGACCACACCCTACCAAAGTTAAGCTTGTTATATGCTCAACTTGGGAGACTGAGACCACACAGTCGAGTTTATATACTTAATATCCACTTAATGGATGCGTCTTTGCTCAAATTTCCTGACTAACACTGCAGGTGTCTGTATCTCTTTGGCCTGTTTGACGCTGGTATATTTAATAAGAACGTTAGCGTAGAGTACAGCCCTGCAATGCAGTTTCAGATCAGGATGGAAATCAGTGGCATCGTCTTTATCATCCTCGTCCTCATCAATTAGCTCACAAGGTGATCTCAGTTTCGGTTTCCTCTTTTTATGCCATCAGTGAAGTTCTGTCGGGTTGCCGGTATCGGCATTTTGATCTGGACTGTCTCTGGACGGACGTGGTGGTGCCCCCAGTAGATAGAGCTCATTCATGCTGGTTCCGCTTCTAAGCAGTTATTGACAGCGCTGAGCAGATGGTGTCTTGCGTAAGTTGGATCAGAACACACAACGAAGTGATCCGGCAGCGTGCAGTGCCTCCTCTGGTGGGTGCATGTTTGACATTAATTGGTCCTTTTGAAATGCCCAGAGCTGTGGCGGGACAAGCCAGCTGTGGCTGTGGATAGGAAACTGGAACGAACGGCGTGGATAAAACGCCACTGGGTAGTATTAGACAGGAAAGAAAACAGAAAAAAATGTGTGTCAAAGAAGACAATTGTTGGAAGAAACTCTAGGGACAGCTTGATAGCAGAAGGTCTTCAAAAAAGAATCCCTCATCGAACCCGCGCCTTTTGGATTGGCGTGCGCCTTTTCAGACGGATGTCATACCCCCGTCTCTGTCAGACACCTTACAAGTTGAGAAATTCAAACTTTATGAAGTTCACCTTTGTTTCTCTCCACGACTAAGTCCATCTGGAACTCTTTTCAGTTGCCTCTGCAATCGCGTTCTTACCAGAAACTCCGAGCTGTTTTTGTTGAGCTTACAGGTCCCTTTGCTCCAACTTGTCTAGCAAGGACTTTGGCCTGGATCCAGACGTCCTCAAGCGGCTGGCTAGACTGGATTACTTTTATTCTTTGTAGAGGTGAGCTTGATCGGTTCTGTTTCCGAATGGCACAGTGAGTTTGATCGGAATCTTGTTTTGATGAACCTGAGTAGTTAATAATATCCGGTACCATGCCACTCCTCTTGGTGGTCTCTGGATGGTTCTTCCCGTTCTGTAAGGTCTGCTGTGACTTCTCAGTAATCCGGCCCATCCTCTTAATGTCACAACTATACTAGGTCATAATGTGTGGTCGTCTACCGTGCAGAACGTCGTCACTGGAGCTTCTTTGGCGGAGTGTTTCCACCGGCTGTGCTCATCGCATAGGCGATCTCTTTAAACTGTTGGCTGTGCCTCAATTTGTCCTTTTCTGGGCTAGGGCTGCTTTGCATGAACTCAGGACATGTTCCACTGTTTCTTTGCCGTGAAAGAGAGGACAGGATACGTGATGTGATTTTCCTGTTTCACCAGGTTCGGATTTGAGGACAGGAGGTTATGTACATACTTGAGGACGAAGCAGATTCAAAGAGGTGCCGTATGTCATATTGATTCTAAGTGAGACACACGAGTGCGTTTTCACTGCTTGTCCACTGCACCTGTCGGCCTTGTGGACTACCTTTTGGATTCTCTTGGCGTCCTTGTCTTTCTTCAGCTTCTTTATTACTATGCCCCTTTTTGTTTCCCCCTTTGCCTTTAGTCACCACTGTCTAGTGGTCTGCGTGTGACCCTTTACTAATCAAAGTATCTTCGCTGATCTTGAGGTCGGTATCATAGTCTTCAGCATGCAAGATAACGGATAATCAAAGTATCCCAAAGATTTCAAGTTAATAGCATTTGTCATGTTTTAGGGGGGTACAGTGTAAGGACTAGTGATGGGCATCACTGGGTATTCTTTGTGTCAGTGTCAATAGTAATCATGACCAGTTACAGCCCACGACGGTAAAAGGTCCATGTCGCCAATTTCCTGTCATTCCTCACCGGTAACCATCCGCTGGTAATCAGGGAATGGGACAGACACCCAGGCAAACCATTAGTTTGTTTCACAAAGCACGCTCAGTGACACGTGCTGTTTGTTTACTTTTCAGGGCGCGAGCGAAGATGAAAAGGAAGTCGCCAGCCATGTGGTCAAGAATATATGTCCTGACAGGTAAGATGTAAGGTTTTGTGTTATTGTTAGTGGTGGATGGTGGTGATCATGATTGTTTATATGAGTGGTCCTGGTTGCAATTACCTTATGACTGTAGTATTCACCTATTTTTGAGGTATGCAGTAAATGTACGTTTCTACTTTATTAAATGTTTTGTAAAACAGACTTGTTTCCTCTTCCCTTTCTTCATAAAATGAAAAAATCACCCTCTCTCCTCTCCTCTCCTCTCTGTGTCTCTGTCCCTCTATCTGTCTGTCTGTCTGTTCCTCCAACCCCCAATCTCTCTGTCTCTCTTCCTACACCCTTCTCTCTGTCTCTGTCTGTGTGTCTGTGCGTCTGTCTGTCTGTCTGTCTCCCCCCCCCCCCCTCTTTCTCTCTCTCCATACCTCGCTCTCTCTCTGCATGTGCATGCGTGAAGGTGTGCATGTTTGTAAGTGTCTCTGTGCTTGCGTATGTCTCTGTGCGTGCGTGTGTATGTATGTGTGTGGTACTGTGTGTACGTGCGCGCGCGGGGTGTGTGTGTGTGTGTGTGTGTGTGTGTGTGTGTGTGTGTGTGTGTGTGTGTGTGTGTGTGTGTGTGTGTGTGTGTGTGTGTGTGTGTGTGTGCGCGCGCGCAAAAGTTGCCCTCAGTGGAGGTTGGGTGTTTTTCAGGAACCTATCGGACATGAAAACGGTGGAGGAGGGTAAAGAACCGGAGGAGTTCTGGGACATTTTGGGTGGAAAGGAACCGTACGCCACAGCCATCAGGCAGAGGTATGCTCAAAAGATCGTATTAGCATAGACGCCATCCACGAGATTTAACCCATTCAGCCTCAGAGTATCAATACTTTGTCAACAAGACCCTGCGTTCAAGTCATATTTGAACATCAACCCAAGGGATGCTTCTGTAAAGGACCGCTCTTTCAGTGTGGCAATAAGAAGGAAAGAAACAAATAAAAACAAAAAACAGAAAAAGTAATTGCAGGTACGACCATTTTCCTTTAATATACAAAGTAGGGAAGAGAATGGCTTCAGAAGAAGCGAAGCCGCGGCCATTAACGAGAGTGACTCTAAAGTCAGTTATTCATGGATGGCTCAGTCATTGATATGAGACCGAATGTTTAAAGTGTGGACGGAAAATAGAGTTATCTTGACAACTCAATTAAAACAAACAAACAAAACAGATGACACAACTAAACATGTATGCTATATGACTCTGAAAATTAAACATTGCGCGAAAAGACAGACTGTACTGGGCTGTAAAACGATGCAGAAGTGACGGTATCAGTACCTTAGTCTTTGCCTGGGTGGAGTGCCTCTGCCCACTTTGAAGGCATTCACCTCTTCCTATTGATCTGACTGACCCTGTGTCCGTCTCATGTTCACAGGCTGGCTATCTGTTCACTACATGTCTCAGCTGATAGTGTCAAACTGTCCAGATTGAAGCGCACACACGGTAATCCGCACGTGGGTAAAGGTTGAGTGTATGGAGTAGACCCACATCGTTGAACAGCAAATAAGAAGTAAAAGCATACAGCATACGAGGCTATGTGAGAAGATGGCATGGCCGATTCAATAATTGTTTTGTCCGGATGTGGTTAGTGCCCTGCGCAAGCGAACTCGGACCAAAGCGCACATCCGAAATGCGAGGCAGGGTATCGATCCTCTGCCTTCTCCATCTGTGGACAGTGTGACTTGTAACAGCAGATTTCTGTGTGTGAAATTCTGGCTGCTTTCTCTGAGAGGAGAGGGGCGTTGCAGTAGTATGGTACCACCCTTTTCCACGTCTGTCTGACCATAGCCTTTTTGATTCATCAGATGTAATTTTCTTGACAGAATTTTGCCGAGGACAGCAGGCTGGATTTGGTCGTATATTGACGTATTGCTTCGTTAAAACGTGTATTATTGAACAGTACAAGGCTTGTATAGATTGTATGGTGTGTCGCTTCATTGACACATGTATTGTTGGACATTAGGGAGTGGATTGTTGTACTGATTTGTTAGTACACGTATTGCTGAACAGAGCTGGGCTGAGTTGTATGGTATTGGGTCATTAGTACATGGATTGCTGAACAGAACAGGGACGCTATGGATCGTATTGTGTCTCGTTGTAATGGTTCGTTGATAGAGATGTGGCTGAACAGTGTGTGATTGAGTAGGGTCGTTTTGGGTTGTATTGCTTTGTGTATGCATGCAACGTTGAAAAGCACTGGATTGTGTTCTATCATTTCGTGGCACGAAATCTTAAAGTGTGTATGTACATATAGCATAGTGGGCCTCGACTTATTCTCTCACTCAGATGAAATCGCCCAGGCAACTAGTCAAGGATCTAGTAGAAGAAAAAAAAGAAGATAAAAAAAATAGACAGCGTCCTTTGGGACTAAAACCCACGCTTCCTCTTGTTTCCTAACGAGGGGGTGTTAACCACTCTGCCACTCTACCACGACAATCTTTTCCTTGACCACTGGCGCTGAAAATAATGGGATGAGGATGTGAAGGATAATACGGTTAAGAAGGTACGAGAAACGTGGCAGGCAGGGGTGGGAGACAAGCTTGGGTGTGAAAGCTCGGGGCAGTGTCCTGGTTTAGATGTTATCTGGTCGTATTGTTATGCGAATTCATGTATTACTCAACAGCACGAGGCTGGTTTGGGTCGAATGTTATGTTACTTCATTGATACATGTATTGCTGGAGAATACAGAGGTGGATCGTTGTATCGATTTGTTAAGAGAAGTATGTCTGAGCGGTACAGGGGTGCTACGGGTCGTATTGTGTCGTGGTATTGGTTCACTGATAGAGGTGTTGCTAAACAGTATGAAGCTGGGTATGGTCTTACTGTGCTGTATTGTTTTGTTTATGCATGCATCGTTGAATAGCGCAGGACCAGGTCGTAACATGTCGTTTCGTTTTGTTGATAAATGAACTGTTGTGCAGGATCAAGTCAGTTTGTGTCATACAGTGTTATATTGTGTGATATATTGCACGGCTCTAGCGCATTGTTATCTTGTTTCATCTCCAGTTTTGTAATACGTTTCACCATGTTGCTACCTATTGTGTTACGTTGTGTCTGGTGAAGGGTGACGTGTGTGTGTGTGTGGGGGGGGGGGGGGGGGGGGGGGGTGAGAGGAACAGAGTGAGAATGTGGAGGATCGCAATACCGTTAAGAAGGTACGAGAAACGAGGCCGGAAGAGGTGGGAGGTGAGCTTGGGTGTGAAAGCTCAGGGCAAAGTCCTGGTTTTGTTGTTATCTGGTCGTAATGTTATGTGAATTCGTGTATTACTGAACTGCACGAGGCTGGTTTGGGTCGAACGTTATGTTACTTCATTGATACATGTAGCACTGGAGAAGACAGAGGTGGATGTTGTATTGATTTGTTAATACAAGTATATCTGAGCAGTAAAGGGTTACTGAACAGTATGAAATTGAGTAGGGTCGTACTGTGCTGTACAGTATTTTTTAAATACATGCATTGTTGAATAGCGCACTTCATCATGGTTTGTTACTACATGTACTGCTGTGCAGGATCAATTTAGTTTGTGTCATACAGTAGCATAATTATTGTGATATATTGCACGGCACTAGCGTGTTGTTTTCTTGTTTCATCATCAGTTTTGTAATACATTTGGGTGTGTTGCTGCCGGTCGTGTTACGTTGCTTTGTTTTATGGAGTGATTTTGTGGTGCTGCTGGTGACACGTTTTGTTGCTTTGTTCTGTGTTCGTGTTACTCTTTGGTTGGGTTGCGTTTTATTTCTTTGTCATATTTTCTTTTTATTCCCACTTTATTGAGTCACAATTCTTCATTTATATCGTGGTGCTTTTGTTAAAGAAAAATAAGCTATTATCGAACATGTTTTGCATCTCTTCCATGGAATTTTTGTTACACATTGTTCATAGTGGGTTTCAACTTGTTCTCTCACACTCAGATGTAAAGCGCCAATGCAACTAGTGAAGAATATAGTGGATAAAAAAATGAAGGCAGCGTCCCTTTGAAATTCGAACAGTACCTACTCTGATTTCCCAAACGAGGGTGTTAACCACTTGGCCACTCTACCACGACAGTCTTTCTGGACGACTGGCGCTGAGAAGGTGTCAGAATGCGTCTGGTGAAGGGTGGGGTGTGTGGTTCAGCTGAGAAGAACGGGATGAGAATGTGAACGATAATGCGGTTAAGAAGGCACGAGAAATGAGGCGGACAGAGGGGCGGAAGGTGAGATGTGGGGATGGGTGGAGGTGTGAAAGCTTGGGGCAATGGCCAGTACGAAGGCTTCCTAAAAGCCTCGTCTCCTGCTGGTCTCACAGAGCAGCAGAGGGCGTGATGGAAGGACTGTTACTTATTTATCGGGAATTTTCCTCCCCAGCGCTCCGCTTGTCCCTCTGATACGCAGTTGAACAATGTAGAAAGTGGTGATCTTTTGGTGGCTGTGTGGACAAATGACTCGCTTTCAATCAGACTTTCTCTCCACCCTGTAGAGAGTTTAGAATTTGAGGGAATTTTCCAGAATGTGGGTCAGGCTTACGTTAAGCTTCCAGTCCCATTTCGTCTCCACATATTTAGAAAAAAAAAAAACAACATTCCGTTCTCTTCTCGCTCTCCGCGTCCTTAACCGTACCTCTGTCCCTACTGTTTTCCACACACACACACAAAGAATACAGGTTGAGGAATTTATTTTCTTATGAAAAAAGTGATTTCACCACCCTGTTGAATACTCTTTCAGAATGGGAAAACTTTCTATATAAACGTGCACAGCCGAGGGCGCACGCAAGTATACTTGTGTACACAGAGATGATGATGATGATGATGATGATGATGATGACGACGATGATGATGATGATGATGATGATGGGAACGACGACGATTGATGGTGATGGTGGGAATTTTTGTATATTTATGATTGAGCTCAGAGTGGTGATATACAAATGACTTACATTAGTACACACAAAGAAAACTAGATGTGTCACTCGCAATAATTCGCATATAACATTTTTTTTTTTTGCTTTACGCACATCCGGCCACCCACCCACCGTTACAGACACACAGACAGCCAGACAGACAGATATACAGATACAGAGACACACACAGACAAACACAAACAGAGAGAGAGAGAGAGAGAGAGAGAGAGAGAGAGAGAGAGAGAGAGAGAGAGAGATACATAGGACATGGTTTTGATCGGCTTAGTTAAGTATGAAGCAGAAAAGAGATGAATTTGTAACTTACTTTAACGTAAAGACAAGGTTTAGGCCTGCATGTGTGTGAGTGTGTGTGTGTGTGTGTGTGTGTGTGTGCAAACCTTGAAGATGGAAAAAAATGAACGTGTCGCACGTGCTTGTCCCACAGGAGCAAGGATCAGACATGCCGGCTCGTCTCTTCCAGTGTTCCAATGCTTCAGGCCGCTTCAAAGTGGAGGAGGTCGTGGATTTCAGCCAGGAGGTCAGTATTACAGGCATGCAGTCATCATCTGACCACTCATTCTGTTATGTTCTTTGTTGCATACTGATTTTGCTCCACTATAATGACTGGTATACTTCCCTCTTCAATCCGTGATGAGTCACTGAGGTCCGGCACTGAAGAATTGTCAGTATGCTTCTTCTCAGTACCGTCGGTTGTGAGCCAAGGCAAATAGGTTCCTCATCCATTCTGCAAATGTTGTCAGCTGATCATTCTTTTCTGCTTCACCCTCCGTCTCTCTCTCCATCAGCAGTTCCCTGGAGGATTGTTTCAGCAAGGCCACTGGACCTTGTTAGATGTCATACCAACGTAGTTCTTTCTTCTTCTTCTTAAATGATATGAATAAATCTTCCTATGGTCCGATGTGCTGCTCAATGGTTTGAGACACTCTTTCGTTGGTGGTCAGTGTATCTGATATTTAGTGTCCTGCAATAACGCATCATTTCCATTGGCTTAGATTCTTCTGTCCAAATTTCCTATGAGTACTGGCATACCATTTTCTTTTCGACACAGTGTCTCCTATTCTGTTCTGTCCTACCATAGGAGTTATTTAATTATAATGATTGCAATCACCAACAGGTGATAGGTAATCTCTTTTATCTTATCAAGATAATTACAATCCACCTTTTTACTCTTCACCACTCTAGCAACTGTCCCGTTACGAGTATATTCTTGTCTTGTCATTCGACGATGTTGTGCACAGAGATATTTTAAGAGCTATCCAGTAGTTATCCGCGATGTTTCGTGGTCATTATAGATATTTGTTGTATCATTCCGAGAGACCATAAGCATCTGTGCTTTCAATATATTTTCGCTTTCTGATCAAGACACCTAGTAATGAATAACAAGTACTTTACAGTTACTATCGGTATGAGAATTGCTTACAATAGTACACATATACTTTAATCTTTTCATTATGACTCTGCACAAGAATTCTGTGCATGTCTTGTCGTATGACGCATGTAACTTACGTACAACTTTACTGCCATAGATCACAATACACTTACGTCCAGTTTTTGCATGAAGTGGAGGTAACGCACTTAGTACTGAAAGCGACAACTGAAATCAGTAACGCTTGCCAATCAGGGCAAAATGTAAAAGAATTACTACTTTGACAAATCTTTAGATCATTTCAGTCGATTAGCATGTTACTGTAATGTGTGTATAATGCACGGTCCTGCCCCTAATCAGAAAACAAAACATTGCACAGATGCTTATGTCGTCCCCATATTTTGGTCAGCCAGTGTTTTTGTGTATTATCAGACTGAACTGAATACAAAGTAAATTTGTATGAAATAAATGCGTAGATCTCAGGTGACAAACGAACAGCTGATTTGATAGATTGGTATCAACGAGGGTAAGATTTGTTACGGATCACAGTTGCGGCTCGCGTCCAGTGAGTAAAATATAATTCAAGGGGAAGGAAGCGGAGAATACTCAGTCAATGCACACAACATGATAAATCAAGCAGAACACCTGCAACTTGCGTTGAAGTGTAGCTGAGACAATGAAAATTCAGCCGTATAATAATTCAAAGCAGGTGTGATAGTTTTTAAAATATGCCATGAGACATGGATTCGAGTACGATCGGAATAAAATCTAGATGACCGTTCAACCATGACGAAGGTCTGCGCTCTGTCGAAAGCCCTTTCACGTCAGTCACACCGAGGTAGGTTATAGTTGTTTACGTTCTTCTGTGTGTTCTGTATGACAATGTTCAAGATCACAAAGCAATACCAGTAGTATTGATTAAAACGTTAATTGGTATTTTTGCTTTGCATATGTCGCTGTGCGCATGTGTCACGGGCATATAGGGACAAGTTTTTGGAACACTGTTTTTGGTGGTTTCTGTGTGTCTGCGTATGTGCTGAACGAATCGGTGCCGTAACTGGGTGAACGTGAAAATAAGCTTTCTCCTTAAGAAAAAAACAGCCACCTTTTCTTGCCATTGAAAAGACCCTGCCTTACAAAAAAATGAGAGAGAGAGAAAGAGAGAGATTAGGATGCAGCAGCTGTGATGACGCGGATTTCCCGCCGTGCCACGTACTCTTTTCACATGCAAAATGCAAAGGCTGCTGAAGAAGGTGACGTTTTTATTCCCCTTCACGTGTCCTGCTATGAAAACTGGAGTGAGTCAGAAGCAGCTTTTACTGTCGAGGGGTCTCTGTCGTTTTCAACATGGATGGGGGATCAAATAGCTGAGATCCCGGATTTATTTGGTGGATGCGGGGGATAAGGCTGCCCCTGCCTTTTAAGGGCGCGCGCGCGCGAGCTTGTGTGTGTGTGTGTGTGTGTGTGTGTGTGTGTGTGTGTGTGTGTGTGTGTATGCGCGCGCGCGCGCATGTGTGTGTGTGTGTGTGTGTGTGTGTGTGTGTGTGTGTGAGAGAGAGAGAGAGAGAGAGAGTGTGTGTGTGTGTGTGTGCGTGCGTGTGTGTGCATGCGTGCAAGCGTGCGCGTGCGCATTTGTGTGTGTGTGTGTGTGCCCGTGTCACACGCGCGCTCGTGAGTGTGCGTGTAAAATGGCTGTGAGTGTGTGTGTGTGTGTGTGTGTGTCTGTGTGTGCGCGTGCGTGCTTGCTTGCGTGTTTATATGTGTGTGTGTGTGTGTCGGCAAAGAGATCGTGACTTGTGCTGAAAGTGGGGCAGAACGATCGGAGACGAGGGTGAGGGAATCGGATTATGCCTGAGGGAAGGAGGAAGAGGCGGTTGGAGAGAAGGGGGGGTTCGTTAAGTGTACGTCTGCTTTTCCCGAAGCTACACAAACAACAAACGAACGAACAGAAAAGAATAATTGTAGTTTATTACGAGCTATCTTCACCGACCCATCGCGGACTGGCTCCACTCAACTGGCCCTGTGTACGTGATCATAAAGAGACTGTTGTTGCCCCAGCTACTAATGACCAGGCTCTAACGCACTGCGCAGTCCTGCTAAATCCAGTATCTTGCCTCCTGCACACTTCGTCAAATTGTTCTGACGGGTTGCACGTGCTCAAAGGTCACCCTAAGTCTACGTCACTTAGTGCGGTATCTGATAAGTCGGTGCACTGCTCTAGAAATTGGTCAAGCCCTTCACACATCAATTCTGGCGCGAGGTGTCCGGGCCGGGCAGAGAATTTAGCTGAAGGTTAGAGAGAGACAACGCTAGTAGCACCGTATGTAAACAGCAGTCCAAATAGTGTAATGTGCATTTATTTTCGGCAACATTGTAGCTGTCCTAGACATTTATGTTGTTATTCGTGCACTTAGCGTGGAATCCACCGTAAAGATTATGATACTTGAAAAGAAAATGTGAATATGATTAGGAAGCTCAAAAATGCACCCTCCCCACCCCACCATCTCCCTGCATACACCTAATTAACGAGCTTTAGCACAGCATGTTCAGTTTAAACTTGTATCCTACCTACTGTGACAAAATGTGTACTCTCTGGCTTTGACATTTTCGTATAAAATAACGATGACGATGGCGACGACGATGATGATGATGATAGTGTTTTCATAGCGCAGTTCAAATTGAAAACTACTGATTGCGCTTTTATAAATCTGTCAGACCTTCAATCATTCACATAAGTAGAACAACAAACTTACTACGGAACACGTGTATAAACAATCTGGGAACAGATTAATCAAAACGCTGAAAGCAAAGTTTTAGTCGTGCTTCGAAAGCAGGGAAGGTGGGCTCGTTTCGTGAGGTGGGAGGCAGCCAGTTTCAAGCAGATGGATAGCACAGCTGAAGGAACGCTCATCAAACGATTTTAGACTTGCTTTAGGATCTCAGGAAGTTCTGACCAGAGGAGTGGAGAGAAGGTGATGACTGCCAGCACAGAGCGTAGAGGACAGAAATGGTGGAAGAGAGCCAGCAAGAAAACGGAAGGCGAGAGTGGCTAGTTTGTAGTGATAACAAAATGTAACAGGCAGCCAGTGAAGCTCCCTCAGCGGTGGAGTAATGGGATCTCGTTTTCTTGTATTAAGGACGAGTTGCGCTGCGCTGTTTCGAATTCGCTCGAGCCGGGAAATTTGTTCTACTGGCAAACCACATGGTGATGAATTACGATAATCTGGGCGAGAAGAAAACTGATAGATCTTTACGAATTGAGGTTATAGGCGGAGGTTCAAGAATAACAAGGGACACACACTGATGTGATCCTGCATTTATAGTGTCTGGTCGAGTTCGACTTCCCAAAATGTGACCGGTGTTTTAAGATTAATATGATAGGTAGCACTTTTTCCCCCTTTGCTTATCGTAGTAGCATCATCAGCTCAGCGCGCGAGAGAACTAGGTCAATGCCGCTCCTTGTACCGTTCCTGGTCAGGTCAGTTCTTTCTGTAATAAGCGGAGCGCACCTTTTTTTTGTTGGTGGTGTTTCCCAGTGCTGCCGTTCACGAGTTGCCGGCTGGAACTCTCTTTATGCCAAGTAACAAGTGCGTGCGGCTTGGACGAGTACATCCGGCAAGGGAGAGAATCTTGGAGTCCGCGCAAGAGCTGCTGTTAATGTAAATGGCTCATAAGCGCTCTTGTTATTTAAGCAAATGTTTCCGCTTTTATCGCATGGCAGGTAACTCGTGTGCTCATGATTAGCCTGCCGATTATATTTCTTTCTTTACTGAACAACCTCAGACGATGACATGTCCAAAACGCCTCTTAAGATATGCAGTTGGATTATAGTAGTGTTATTGTACCTGAACAATTTTCATACAATTCATACCACAAATGAAGTACAAAATACACACGGTAACGTGAAAAAAAAATCAGAATTCATCTAGGCCCTACAATCGCCTCGATCTTGTTTTCCTCTGCGAACTTCGTCTCAGGGTTGCTACAGAACACTTTGAGCGCCTGCGGCAAACATTCTACTGGCTTGACAGAGTGCCAAATTTGCTACATAGCATTGGCGTTGGCAATCGTGAGGCCCGTGCGCCATCCGTCCATCCATCCATCCTTCCATCCGTCCCTACATCCCTACGTCCAACACATACACATACATACATACATACATACGGGCTCGCGCATATGCACACAGATATGAAACCCAGTTTTAAATTTCTTTGTTTAGCGCGATTGAACAATTTCCCCGAAAGCTGCTTAAACTTGTGTCAGCGTTTTGAGATAGAACAAAGGAGAAAGTTTTTAAACCAAATGTTACAAAACATTTCGGCTGCGTGTATATTGATATAATTAAGTACTACGTGACATTGCGATTAACCTCGAAAAATGATGGCTGACATGTTGAGCAACTTACAGAAAAAAAAGATATTCAGGTTAATGAGTCTACGTTGTGTTCGTCGAAAATCGTTTCTGTGGTTATGGAGAACGTTCATATAGTCTATGTGTATTTACTACTGCAGATTTTTTTTTTTTAATCCAGATTTTATGGATTGACCAAACTTTTCAAATATGTCCAGATCTCTCTCTCTCTCTCTCTCTCTCTCTCTCTCTCTCTCTCTCTCTCTGCCTATCCGTTTCTGTCCGTCTGTCTGTCTCTCTCGCTCTCTTCCGCACACACACACACACACACACACACACACTGCAACTCTCCCCTGTCGCCGAACGGAAATGCAAGGTTGAGTCATGTGATCTGATCAAAGGCATGCGTCACAGAACCCAGTGTTCACACCCCCCCACCCACCCTGCAGGGCTGTGTGTCTGTCTGTCTCGCCCACCGCCCAAACGACGCCAGAACGGCGCAGTCGGGTCACTGTAACGAGTTTCACGTGCATTAAAGGTCGGACAGGGTCCAGGTCATTCGGTCTTTCGGCTGCGTGTTCTGTAACTTGGTTTTAGGAGCGCCGGTGTCAAAGACTTACAGTCACTCCTCCACGATCTTTCGTATCACAGGGATACATCAGGAAAATAATTATCTGGGTGAAAATCATCATCGAGTAAAGAAACATAAGCATGAACAGGTTATAACTGGTGCTACACACGCGTGCTGTTTTATTTTCAGATAAGACCTCAAAGGTGTTACAGTGTGTCTATTTTAAGACCAAGCCTTTGCATGCTGGGATATCACAGTGCGCACCATGATGCAAAAGTCAGTGTGAGATTCAAGGGAAAGAAGGGTCAGAACTTCACATTAACAAAAAAAAAAAAAAAAAAAAAAAAAAAAAAAAAAAAAAAAACTACGCGAGCATGAAAGGGCAGCTTGACAGTGTGAATGCAAAGGGGACCTTTGTGTGCGAGACTGCCAACTCACATGAGCGCGTCTGTGAGGCTGCCAAGAAGAAAAACAAGCCGTCAGCTTTTTCGTTCGTCCATTTTGAGTCGCTTCCGGAATTCACCGCGGTTTCAACTTCCTTAAAAAAAAAACCGAGCTTACTCTACACAACTCAATTTGTTCTGTATGAGAAGGGCCGCAACGTGATTAGCTCGTGTCGATGAGAAGAAGGTTGTAGCTTGTTTCCTTGTATCTCTTTATATGTTGTGTAAAAATCGCATGCAGACTGTCAGACATTGAAAATGCTCCTAAGAAGCGTTTCTGAACACCCAAATACTGCTACCCCATGGGTCGAATTGTGACAGACCAGAAATAAGTACACTGGTTGTGTGTGTGTGTGTGTGTGTGTGTGTGCGTGTGCGTGTGTGTGTGTGTGTGCGTGCGTGCGTGCGTGCATGCGTGCGTGCGTGCGTGTGTGTTTTAGTTGTCCTCTTTGTTCAGTTTAAAATTGCTCTCTGTCGCCCTGTCTGTCAGTCTCTCTCTGTCTCTGTTTGTCTATGTGTCTGTGACTGTCTGTCGCTATCTCTCTCTGTCTGTCAGTCTCTCTCTCTCTCTCTGTGTGTTTTCTTGTCTCTGTCTCTTTCTTTCTGTCTGTCTGTCTGTCTTCTCTCTCTCTCTCTCTCTCTCTCCCCCCCCCCCCCCCCCCCCCCCCCTCTCTGTCCTGTCCCGTCTCTTCTCCCTCCTTCCCTATGTGTGCATGCGTATGTATCGGTGTTTGTGCGTGAGAACGTGCGCGCGCGCCTGTTAGAGAGAGAGAGAGAAAGTGTGTTTGTGTGTGTGTGCGCGCGCGCGCGCGAACAGTTAATAAAATATCCTAAAGAAATTACACATGTTGTTTCCTAGCGCTCACAGTTTTCGAACCCAGCATCCTCAGTGCAGGTCTGGCACTCGTAACACTCCAAATTGAATGCCTATAGAACGTCTCGAACAACTGCTAAATGGCGCGAAGGGCGCGTAGTCTGTTGCCGGCGATTAGGTGTCTAAGCAGCCGAGGAGGCGAGCATACCTCGCAGCCTTGTTCTCAAAACAATACAATTCATGGTTTTGGCAACTGCGTCTTAGAGCCTGTTTGAGGCTGCGCTGGTTTGTCTCCTCACGTTTCGGTTATTGTCAGATGGCATGACTTCAAACATGCTCGTGTTCGTGTCAACATGACTCTCTCTCTCTCTCTCTCTCTCTCTCTCTCTCTCTCTCTCTCTCTCTCTCTCTCTCTCTCTCTCTCTCAATGTTTACTTGTTTCTGTACCGCTATCTCTTTTTCTTCATTTTTCCATCGCTCTTTGTTGTTGTTGTTGTTGCTGCTGATGCTGTAGTTGTTGTCCTTTTCTTGTTGTTGTTGTTGTTGTTGTTGTTCTTCTTCTTCTTCTTCTTCTTCTTCTCTCTCACATTTTCTCTTTCTCTTTCTAGAGTTCTCTTTCTCTTTCTGTCTCTGTCTTCTGCTGTCTCTGTCTGTTTATCTGTCTGTCTGTTTGTCTGTCTGTCCGTCTGTCTCTGTCTGTCTCTGTCTGTCCGTCTGTCTGTCTGTCTCTCTGCCCCACCTGCCTGTCTGTGTGTTTTGTCCGTCTGTGTCTCTGTCTCTGTCTCTCTGTCTCTGTCTCTCTCTCTCTCTTTCTTTCTTTCTCTCTCTCTCTCTTCTCTCTCTCTCTCTCGTTCTCCATATGGCATTTCAGAAGTGGGTTAGGACTGAGATTCTCAACAGAATTCAAAGCGTGTTCAGAAAAGGTCTTTATTCTTCATTCCACAGCCACCATTATCCTGAAGGTACCTGTGCTGATAGCAGCACTTCTCCTCCGTTGATCACCAGCATCATAACAAACCTGATGAGCTCTTCACAGGGTGAAACAGCTGTGGTAACCTGGTGCCTGCCTGAAGATTGGGACCACCCCTTCGGAGCCACTGTTACCTTACATGACAGGGCTAGCTCTAATGTTGCCAGCACTGTCGGCTAATTTTGTAAACAACATGTCTTGGCCGTAAAGGTAAGCTGGAGAATTCAAAATTTCTGACCTTGTCGTATCAGTTGAGAACACAGTCTTCAGTTCAGTATTAAATTGGGTTTCTCGACTTTCTATATTTTCTAAAGATCCGCTGTACTGCATCTCCCACCCCATATCCCCATAACTCCTATCTCTTCCCCCCCCCCCCCCCCCTCCCACATCGCCCTTCTCCCTTTCCTGCGATCCAACTTCCTTCCCTTTCATATTCGTCAGTTCAGGAATGCAATAAAGTATTCTTTTATTACTTTTGAGGATTAATATCCTGTCCCTTGATATTGCTCCCCCCCCCCCCCCCCCCCCTTCCTCCTACCCCTCTCTGCCCCCATCCTCACGATCTCTTCCCGCCCCCGTCTCCCTTGCGTGACGCTGTATATTGTCTCCCCTTCCCTGTACTTTAAGTGTTACACTTAAATACTGCCCTTTCCCTTGACCGAATGCAGATGTGACGTCATTGGGGCACATCCCTCATCTCCAGCCCAGTCAACCCGGACTGTTTTCATTTGTATGGGAATGCTTCTTTAAGCCGGCTCCGTGGGGCGGAATGTCTGTGTTAGCGTGGCGTGAGTGTTAGGCTGGAATGTAACTGTTAGCATGGTGGGAGTATGGCGTGAATGTTTTGGCTGAAATGTCTGTTAGTATGGTGTGAGCGTTTGACTGGAATATCTCTGTTAGCATGATGTGAGTGTGTGACTGCAGTATCTCTGTTAGTATGGTGTGGGTGTTTGAATGGAATTTCCATGTAAGTGTGGTGTGAGGTTTGACTAGAATACCTCTGTTAGCATTGTGTGAGTGTTTGGAATATCTCTGTTAGCGTGGTGTCAGTGTTTGGGAATATCGCTGTTAGTGTAGTGTCAGTGTTTGGAATATATCTGTTAGCATGGTGTGAGTGTTTGGAATATCTCTGTTAGATTGGTGTGAGTGTTTGGAATATCGCTGTTAGCTTGGTGTGAGCTGTTAACTTGGTGTGAGTGTCTATATCTGTTAGCAAGGTGTGAGTGTCTGCTGGAATATCGCTTTTAGCAAGGTGTGAGTGTTTGAAATATCGCTGTTAGCATGGTGCAAGTGTTTGGAATATCTCTTACAGCGTGGATTGAGTGTTTAGAATATTGCTGTTAGTGTGGTGTGAGTTTTGTCTGGAATATTTCTGTGTTAGCATGGTGTGAATGTTTGGAATATCCATGTTAGCATGTGTGAGTGCTTGACTGGAATTTCTCTGTTAGCATGGTGTGAGAGTGTTTGGAATATCTCTGTTAGTGTGGCGTTAGTGTTTGACTGGAATATCGCAGTTAGCAAGATGTAAGTGTTTGGAATATCGCTGTTAGCAAGGTGTGAGCGTTTTGGAATATCGCTGTTAGCAAGGTGTAAGTGTTTGGAATATCGCCGTTAGCTTGGTATGAGTGTTTAACAAGAATATATATCTGTTAGGAATGATAGGAATGTCTAACAGGAATATCTCTGTTAGTATGATGTTGGTGTGCTTGACTGGAATATATCTGTCAGAATGATGTTAGTGTGTGAATGGAATATCTCTGTTAGCATGGTGAGAGTGTTTGACTGGAATATCTCTGTAAGTTTGATCTGAGTGTTTGACTTAAATATATATGTCTGTAAGTTTGATGTGCGTGTTTGACTGGCATATGTCTGTAAGTTTGATGTGAGCGTTTGACTGTAATATGTCTGTAAGTTTGATGTGAGTGTTTGGAATATGTCTGTATCAGTTTGATGTGAGTGTTTGACTGGAATATGTCTGCAATTTTGATGTGAGTGTTTGACGGGAATATGTCTGTAAGTTTAATGTAGGTGTTTGACTGGAATATGTCTAAGTTTGATGTGAGTCTTTGACTGGAATATGTCTATGTTTGATGTGAGTCTTTGACTGGAATATGTCTGTAAATTTAATGTGAGTGTTTGACTGGAATATGTCTTGTTAGAATGATATTAGCATTTGACTGGAAATGTCTGTTAGTGTGATGTGAATGTGTGACTTGAACGTCTCTGTTAGCATGACGTGAATGTCTGACTGGAATATCTCTGTTAACATGGTGTGAGTGTCTGACTGGAATATCTCTGTTAGCATGATGTGAGTGTCTGACTGGAATATCTCTGTTAGTAGCATAATGTGAGTGTCTGACTGGAATATCTCTGTTAGCATGATGTGAGTGTCTGACTGGAATGTCTCTGTTAGCAAGATGTGAGTGTCTGACTGGAATGTCTCTGTTAGCATGATGTGAGTGGCTGACTGGAATGTCTCTGTTGGCATGATGTGAGTGTCTGACTGGAATGTCTCTGTTAGCATGATGTGAGTGGCTGACTGGAATGTCTCTGTTAGCATGATGAGAGTGTCTTACTGGAATGTCCCTGTTAGCATGATGTGAGTATCTGACTGGAATGTCTCTGTTATCATAATGTGAATGTCTGGAATGTTCTTTGTTAGCATGATGTGAGTGTCTGACTGGAATATCTCTGTTAGCATGTGACTGGAATATCTCTGTTAGCATGATGTGAGTGTCTGACTGGAATGTCTCTGTTAGCATGATGTGAGTGTCTGACTGGAATGTCTCTGTTAGCATGATGTGAGTGTCTGACTGGAATGTCTCTGTTAGCATGATGTGAGTGTCTGACTGGAATGTCTCTGTTAGCATGATGAGAGTGTCTTACTGAATGTCCCTGTTAGCATGATGTGAGTATCTGACTGGAATGTCTCTGTTATCATAATGTGAATGTCTGGAATGTTCTTTGTTAGCATGATGAGAGTGTCTGACTAGAATGTCTGTGTTAGCATGATGTGAGTGTCTGACTGGATGTCTCTTTTGTTAGCATGATGTGAGTGTCTGACTGGAATGTCTCTGTTAGCATGATGTGAGTGTCTGACTGGAATATCTCTGTTAGCATGATGTGAGTGGCTGACTGGAATGTCTCTGTTAGCATGATGAGAGTGTCTTACTGGAATGTCCCTGTTAGCATGATGTGAGTATCTGACTGGAATGTCTCTGTTATCATAATGTGAATGTCTGTTAGAATGTTCTTTGTTACATGATGTGAGTGTCTGACTGGAATATCTCTGTTAGCATGATGAATATCTCTGTTAGCATGATGTGAGTGACTGGAATGTCTCTGTTAGCATGATGAGAGTGTCTGACTGGAATGTCCCTGTTAGCATGATGTGAGTGGCTGACTGGAATGTCTCTGTTAGCATGATGTGAGTGTCTGACTGGAATGTCTCTGTTAGCATGATGAGAGTGTCTGACTGGAATGTCTCTGTTAGCATGATGTGAGTGTCTGACTGGAATGTCTCTGTTAGCATGATGCGAGTGTCTGACTGAATGTCTCTGTTAGCATGATGTGAGTGGCTGAAATGTCCCTGTCAGCGTGATGTGAGTATCTGACTGGAATGTCTCTGTTAGCATGATGTGAGTGTCTTACTGAAGTGTCTCCGTTAGCATGATGTGAGTGGCTGAAATGTCTCTGTTAGTATGATGTGAGTGTCTGGAATGTCTGTTGTTAGTATGGTGTGAGTGGTTTACGGAAACGTCTAACATAGCATGATGTAAATGTCTGACCAGAATGTCCGTGTTTTTTTCTGGTGAGATTGTTTTGCAGGATCACTCATTCACAACTTAGATTTTTGTTGTTGCTAAAAGCATCTTTTTATTACAATATCTAAGTAGAAGTTGTATCCTTACACAGGAATCAGTGACAGTCATTTTACGGATTTTCGTTCAAAATATATATAACGTAATCACGACTGAAAAACTACACACACGCGAACAGTCAAACAAACACCTGTTCCGTAATTCATAACTGGCAGTTGAAGATATATTTCACATTCCCTTCTCCCCCGCCTCACCCCTCACCGTTACTCTCTGAGGTCATATTGAGCCGGTACAATTTTAATACACCACATCCACTCATCAGGCAATCGTAAACCACTCTCGCCCCATCTCATCTCCTCCGCCTACACACACGTTCATCGGGAAATAAAGATTACCCGGGGGGAAAGGGGTGGATACGGGAGACGGGGATATGTCCGCAGTTAAACGAAGCTAGCAGAACCCCTGCACAGCATCAAATGTGTCAAATGTTTAAAATCAATATAATAAACCACCCGCTGCTGTTACCCGGTGATTAGCGTCACAGATTCCGGACTACGAGGGGGTTGGTTCGATTCCCGTCAGAGCCATTTGCTTGTTTGTTTTTTTTTTTTTCGGCCCCGCCCAGCAACTATCCAGAGCTGAGTTTGGTATGGGGTCAGTTGGAAGACTGGTACTACACAGTCGAGTTTCTTCCACTAAATGGATGCGATTTTTGCGAGTGCTGCTCTCAAATTTCCTGACCAACACTGCAGGTGTCTGTATCTCTCGGGCCTGGCCGACGTCAAAATATACTATGAAAGTGCAGAGTACACTCCTCTCATTCAGTCGTCTCAGATCAGAATGGAACTCTACAGTATCATCTTCATATCCTCATCCTCATTGATGAACCTGAAAAGAATGTCTCAAGTTCTGTGGCCCTTCATGCCTTCTCATGGCGACCTCAGTCTCAGTTTTTCTCTCCACATCTATGCCTTGGGTTAGTTCGAGGTTACCGGTAGGAGCACTATCATTGGACGAAAGTGGTGACCCCCCCCCCCCCCCCCCCCCCCCCCCCCCCACTCGCCGGAGGAGGCGGCTCTCTCATTCTGGTTCCTCAACTTAGCAGATATTGTCGTCAGTAACAGGCTTAGCTCTGCCAGCAAAACCACTAGACAAGCCCTAACATGGAACCCCCAAGGAAAACGAAAAAGAGGTCGGTCAAGGAACACCTGGCGCATGGGCCAGGAAGCAGATATCAGGAACATGGGGATGACTTGGAACCAGCTGGAGAAAAGAGTCCAGGACAGAGATGCCTGGAGGTCCTTGGTTGGCGGCCAGTACCCCAGGAGGGATAATAGGCGATGATGATGATGAAGAGGCTTAGCTGGTTTTCTCCCTGATACGCTAGAGTAGAACAGGCGCCCCTGAACACCACCGAACTGATTCGACAGCAGTGCAGGGTCTCTTCTGATGGGTTGCATGTGTATAAGGCAGGGTACGGCTGTGGACGGGAAACTGGAACGAGCGGCGTGGGTGGTAACGCCACAGAAGTGGCATGGATGGTGCGACGGGGAAAAACATCATCAGAATATCTATGAATAGCATCCGGACTGTGTCTGATTTTACCGTCCTTCCCCCCCTCACCCGCCCCCCCCCCCCCCCCCCCCCGCCCCTTTTTTTCTCCTTTTCTGGCAGTGACTGGAAGAATAGACGGTTCTCTCCTGGCATGAGGGCACTCCTCCACCTCGCCCAATCTGGGTCAGAGGAAATCTGCATGAGCGCCAGTGGCATGCTTTCGTTCACCACCACCACCACCACCGCCACCATGCCCTTTCAGGCTGACAGCGATGTGCGCCCTGTGTCCTTTGTAACGTGCAGTGGCCCGCCACGTCAGCCCTCTCTTGGTGTGAGTGATTTGTATCAGTATGGAGAGTTTGCTGTGCGTCAACCCCTCACTCACTTCTCAGGAGGTTTCGAACCATCTTGTCTTCACATCCAGAGTGTAAAACAAATCACAAAAGGTGTTTTTTTTTTTGTTACGGGGTAACATTTCAAGACGATAGTACCCGCCCCCCCCCCCCCCCCCCCCCCCCCCCCCCTCTCTCTCTCTCTCTCTCTCTCTGTGTGTCCTCTCTCTCTCGGTTTGAAGATCTGTTTTTTTCTCTCAGTGTCAACCTGCACCCATCTCTCCCTTTAGCGTCGCGGACTCCCGGCTGGGAGGTCGTGGGTTCGAATCCCATCAGAAGTCATGTGGGTTTTTCTGCCCCGACCGGCTCCTACCCAGAGTTGAGTTTGCTGCGGACTCAGTTGGGAAGACTGGGACCACACAGTCGAGTTTCATCCACTTAATGGGATGCGTTTCTGAGAGTGTTGCTCAAATTTTCCTGACCAACACTGCAGGTGTATCTCTCGGGCCTGGTTGACGCCGGGATATATTATGAAAGGGAAGCGTAGAGTACAGCCCTGTCATGTAGTCTCAGACCGAAATGGAAATCCGTAGCATCATCATAATCATCCTCATTCTCATCGATCAGCATTAAAAAAAAAAAAAAAAAAAAAAAAGTCTCAAATTCTGTGGCCCTTCATGCCCTGCTCTCATGGTGACCTCAGTTTCGATGTCCTCTCCACGTCTGTGGCCTTGGTTTGGTTCCGTCGGGGTCACCGGTATCGGCGGTCCATGGGGGCTGTCGTTGGACGGACGTGGTGGCGCCCTCCGGAGGGAGAGCTCACTCACGCCGCTCCGCGACTAAGCAATTATTGTCGTCAGTAGGGGGCTTAGTAGGTGTGTCCTGCGTATGTTAGATCAGAACAGGCGCCACTGAACACCACTGAAGTGACTCGGCAGCAGTGCAGTGTCTCCTCCGGTGGATTGCCGGTGCCGGGGCTGCGGCGGGGCCGACCGGGCCGTGGCTGTGGACAGGGTGTCGGAATGAGCGGCGTGGGTGCACTGCCTCTGAGGTGGCGCAGAGGTTTGGGACAGCAAAAAAAAAAAAAAAAAAAAAAAAAAAAACATCTGCCGCACGTTCCAGACCCGAAGGATAACAGGAACAAGGAGTAGACGACGTGTGATGGAATCGCCAAAACTGTCACGACGCCCTCTAGGGCGAACAGCGCTCTCATCTCAAAGTGAATCAACTCGGCATTTCAAACCTGACGAGTGTGGGCTGGTGGTGAGGTAAAAGAGAATGACCATGCCTACTCATGGTGCTTGGGCGGTCGCGGAGGGGGGGTGGGGTGGGAGGGGATACCGACGGTACAAAACTGGAAATGATTTCCTTTTTGACCCCTGTCCGTTAAGACGTTCTTGTTTCTACCGTAGATCAGCTGGGTTTTAAACAGGAAAAAGGTTTAATCAAGACACAGTCAGCTTTTTTTTCCCCTTCTCATCCACGTCTCTTTTGATCCTGTAAATCAATATATGCGTCCAGCTACGCGATTCACCGAAGTCTGAAAGCTTCCTTGATACCTGATAAAGTAATGACTCATCGTTTAAAACACCGAATTCTTGATAAGACAGTGTTTCTGTCCTTTCTATTTACAGCACATAATAGATTAGATGTACACATGCAATTATGGAAGCTAACACACACGTGTGTCTTCAGTTTTAGCAAGTGTACATACAAAGACTCTCTCTCTCTCTCTCTCTCTCTCTCTCTCTCTCTCTCTCTCTCTCTCTCTCTCTCTAAGAGTGTACAAGAAAACATTAAATAAAGGTGACCAACACTTAAACTGTGTATTGCGTAGAGAGTATGAAAAATTGCTAGATAGGAAGCTAAAGTGGTACAATGATATACCGTGTAAAGAGACTGTGAATGAAAAGCACAGTTAGCACGATATTTGAAAAATGTCAAAGGGCTTTTGAAACAACGGATACGAGGCCAAGGCAGTATTACAACAGTATAACATTTTAAAAGAGGGTTGGAAAAAGAGGTTAGAAGTGATAGATATTCGTGAAATTGAAAGATTATTAGAAAATTAATAATCAGAATTTTTCGATCAAGTAGGAAACCCACTTCAAAAACGATACAAAGCAAAAGTTTTGAACAGGAGGTTAGAAGTGATAGATGTTCATAAACATGAAACAGTATTACATATTATATACTTATCAGAATATTAAAAGCCGATAGGCCTGATGGTTGATTGGTAAATTAGGAAAACAGGGAGGACAACTGGTTTTCTAATGCAATTATTTATGCTCCTCTTGAAAATAGAATTTATGTCTAGAATTGAGTAAGATCAGGAACTTTTAACTTAAAAATCATACAGGAATTTCTTTATTTGAGGTACTAAGTTATGTGAGTTAAGAATTTATTAGAATGTTTAAAATGTGACCCATTTTAAAAAGAAATTATAGCACAGTTGATCTTGTGTTCACTTTACTGGCTGCTTTTCAGAGGAAATTCATGCTTTCAAATAATCGTAAGGTATACTTTGTTTTCATAGACAGCAAATAGGCCTTAAAGTCATATTCAAGAAAACATTTGTGACCAATAGTTCTATGCTGAATACGTAACAGTATGTTATAGCTGATATTAAGTGTGACACAAAAGGTAGGATGCTTTTTAAGATGTACAGAAGGTGTCAAACAGGGCAGTGTTTGTAGGCCTGTTCAGTTATCACTGTATAACAATGATCTTTAAAAATTGTAGAAAAAGGAAAAAGATGCCGTTTCAATTCATTTAATGGAATTGTAATTATTTGCAGACAGTATTTTTTTGATGTCTGAAACTCTTCAGGGCTTCATATAAAAATAGCATGATAATGATGGCATTATAGTTGTTCGAAACGATGGGTATCTAGCATCTCCTGAAAGGTGGTGTACTGGAATTCAACAATTGAGGTTGTAAACGCTTAAGAGTATAATTTCTGAATATACATTTCTTCGAAACTAGGTTTGTCATTTTCTTGCTTGGATCCTTTAGGCAAAGGGAGCCAACTGTCATGACTATTTCACGTTCATTGTGTAATCAAACAAAAGTAAAATTACTTTTTAAAAGCCATTTGATATCTAGGTACGGCTTGTTGTTCAATACGGAGCTGAAATGTTTTTCTTAGAAATGCCGTGACACAGTGAAAACACATTTATTTGCTAAACTGTTCATAGAGGTTGATGGACGTACACAGAATGATTTGGTTTATGGCGAACTTGGCAGACGCCCAGAATATTGAAATTCGAATGTGAAAAAAATGGAGGTTAGCGCGCGCACACGCATTCACACACACGCACGCACGCACGCACGCACGCACACGCACACACACACACACACATACACACACACTTACACACACACAGAAAGAAGGCAGGGTTGGGCCTCGCTGACTTCTCTCCACGAACTCTTATCTCAAAGCCCTATTTGCTGTTTTTGATAACAGCGCCAACAGCTGAGGGAAGCGGAAGATGACTGAGCATGTGTGTGTGCGCGCGCGTGCATAATGTGTGTCTGGTAAAGTATCCTTGAAATAGGTTGATTCATCCTCAGAGCACCGTGTCGGTGACCCACAAGATGGCTTACCTCAGCTTTTTTTTCTGTCTTATTTTGCATAAACACAGCAGTGTTTGCTTTCACCGCCTTCCGACGGCCGTTCCCATTTTCAGCCCCTGGATGAACAGTTCTGTGTATGTCTGCTGACTGCTGTAGACTGCCCCCCCCCCCCCCCCCCCCCCCCCCCCCCCGCCTCCGCTGCTGTCTAAGCTCAATAGCAGGTGTATCTCCAGTGTCTCTCGCATCTTAGTTTGCCTCCCCTTTAGTTATGCCAGCCATGGACTTCACAGAGAAGGCATTGAAACAAAGTCTGTATGCAGAAAGAAGGAAACCATTATTTAATAGAACATGGTCAGGATGCATTGATCATAAAGCATATTGAACACTTTCATAGTTTTCCTGCTCACACACACACCCCACCCCCTCCCCCACCCCCATCCTCTCTCTTTGTCTCAGTTTCTCTCTGCATCCGTTTCTGTCTGTCTATCTGTTTGTTTGTCTCTCACTCACTCTCTCTCTCTTTCTGTGTGTGTGTGTGTGTGTGTGTGTGTGTGTGTGTGTGTGTGTGTGTGTGTGTGTGTGTGTGTGTGTGTGTCTCCATATCTTTCTCTCTTTGTCTGTTTAGATGTATCTGTCTCAGTGACCCACCATTCCCTTTTGAAGGACTGGAAGAGCAGTAGTCGCTGTCCAGTCAATACAAAAACGTGCACGTGGAATCTGGGGTCCCGCAAGGCGCCGTCTTGTATATACTTTTATTCCTCTGTGAACAAAAGACCTCAGTGGCTTCCTCCGGTCAGTGTCGGGTTCAGCCTGTACGCTGTGGCCTGTGCTGAAAGGCCCAAAGAGAAAGCACCACGTCACTGAACAAGGAGAGCTGAACAAACTTGAAACGCGGGCTAAGGAAAAGGGTATGGAAATGAACAACCAAAAGTGTTTTGCCCTCAGCCTCAGAAACCGACCACATTACTTCTACCAGCTTAATGATCACATCCTGAAGAAAGTGGACTCACACGCGTAGCAGATCGTCTATATGGACGAATCTCTTTCCTGGTCTGGTCGTATGAACAGCTATGAAAAACAAGAGGAAGGGGGGGGGGGGGGGGGGGGGGGGGGGGTTGAAGAGAAAAGGAAGCAAAATCCAGCTTATTAGCAATAGGGAGGAAGCAAAGTTTTATCTTCGCTTCTGTGAAAGAACAGCATCCATCACACTTTGTGCGTTCTCTCTTTACAGTAAAGCTCTAAAATGTGGCAACCACACCAGTAACAGGGACACAGTTCAGAAGAGCCCAGCACGGCGCTGTACGCTCGTACAACGAGACAATCAAGAAACTCAGTACAGGGCTTCGTTTTGGATATGCTTTCAGACATAAGTCTGCTCTCGCCACAAGACGCTGCTGAAGGGTAACGTCGATTGGATGCATCCGAAAAGAGCGAACTTTTGTGATGGTAAGACATTTGTGAGCATATGTCGAAAACAGTGAATCTGGAATCGTTTTAAAGCGCGAATTTTCACGTCGAAAAAACGCTTTTTTTTTTTTTAAGTATTGTGAAATATTTTGTATGCGAGGGTCTATGTAAGCAATATTTTGTGCATTGTTTTAGAGATCTTCACAAAATGTAGAGTCAAGTTTGCTGAGGGATTCGACTGCTTGTCTTGACTCTTGACTCAAAGATAGTAAGAGAGAGAGAGAGAGAGAGAGAGAGAGAGAGAGAGAGAACACGTGCGTGAACTTGTGCACGGCATTTCTTCCACAGCGTAGTCAATCTTTTATGTTCCTTGCTTCATTTTTCTTCGTTCCACACAAGTCTACATGCCGTCCGTGACTTAGTTTTGATTAATAAGGTAAAAACATTGACGACAACAACAACAATAACAGCAAACAACGCTCACTCAGCCTGCTGGTTTGCTTCCAACGATTCACGTGAAAAGTGTAGTAGAAAGAGGGGGTTGGGGCCACACCCGGTTCATGACTCCGGATGTCCCTCTGCTGCCCCTTTTTTTTTTTTTTTTTTTCCCATCTTGGGATGAGCCATGACTGGGATTCGAACCCATGCCCTTCTGGACATGCTCATTTCCACTTAATGACTCGCGCACTAACCACTGAGCCACAGGGGACACTGATATTTGTAGGAAAGTTAAGCCTTATGAAGTTCACTTTTGTTCCTCCTTGACCAGATCCAACTTGAACACCTCTCTGCCGCTTCTGCCATTGCTTTCAGGGCTTTGGTTTTTTCCTCCCTGCAACTGAGAGCTGTTTCATGAGGCTGTATGCAGACGTTCCCACAAACCCCCTAGCTCCAATTTCTGCAGTGAGGACTTTGACCTGATAGCCTTCTCTCCTCAGGATGTTTGCCAGATCAGCATACTTTTCAGTCTTGTAGATCTGAGCTGCCTCCATTCTGTTCTCATATGGCACCGTGAGCTCGATCATGATCAGCTGCTTGGTTGACTGAGTGTAATACTATGTCTGGTCTCATGCCACTCTTGCTGATAATCTCTGGGTGACTATTCCATTCTGGGAGGTCTGCTGTGCACTCCCAGTCATCTGCCCCGTCCAGCAGACTCTGCCTGCATGTTCCGAGTGGCACTGTTGTTCTTGGCCATGATTCGCTGCCTCCTGCCGTGAAGAATGTTGCGGGTGCTTTTGGAGTCCTGATTTTCCCTTTTGTGGTGTTGGTACTAGCCCAGACTACTTGTACAATCTCTTTGAGCACTTGGTTGTGCCTCCATGTGTACCTTCCTTGAGCCAGGGCTACTTTACATGAGCTTAGGACATGCTCCACTGTTTGTTTTTCATGGCAAAGGGGGCATGAAGGATCGTCTGTTTTTCCCCACTTCACCAGGTTTGCATTTGAAGGCAGAAGGTCATATGCAGATCTGAGAATGAAGCTGATCCTGAGAGGGGCCATGTGCCAAATGTCATTCCAAGTGAGACTTCTTTGGAGTGCATTCTCCCACGTTGTCCATTGCCCTTGCTGGCTCTGCTGGACTGCTTTTTGGAGTCTTTGTTGGTCTTCTTCTTTCTCATCTCCTGAATCATCATGTCTCTTTTGGCTTTTCCTTGGCCTTTGACCACCATTCAGTTTTGGTCACCCCCAGTCCTGTCTGTTGGTCTGTGTGTGTCCTGTTATTTCTCTGATCTTGAGACTTTCTTTTGCAGAATCCATCGCCTCTTGAACTTTCCATTTTCTGCCTGTCTTCAGCTGGGGCTTGATTGCTTCAACCACCTTGTCTCCTGAGTCCTCCAGCATGCTTTGAAGTCTGATCTTCCCTGCTTTATATTCCTCCAGGATGGATTTCAGTGGTAGTTTCAGCTTTGCTTGGCGACAGTATAGCGCTATGTCAGTCAGACAGGGTGGGACACCAAGCCATTTCCTTGTGAACTTGTTGATTTTGGATTCCATTGCCTCACTATGCTGGTGCAGATGTCGTATATCATCAGAGGCCATAGGAGCTTTGGTATCAGCATGAACTGCAGACACCAGACCTTGTATTTGCCAGGGAGCCCACACTGGTCAATGGTCTCCAAGCTTCTTCCGACATCTGTTTGGTTTCTTTTGCTCTTCGTGTGTCTTTCAGCGTATCATCATACCATCTTCCAAGGCTCTTGACTGGCTCTTCTGTTACTGTTGGAATGGTCTGGTTGGCAACACTGAAGACCACAGATTCGGCCACTTTTCCTTTCCTCAGTGAGAGACTCCGTGATTTCTTTGGCTTGAACTTCATTCTGGATGAGGCAACTATGTCGTCCAGCCTCTCCAGCACGTGACGTGTCTCGTCTTCTCTGGATGAAATCACTGTAGTGTCATCCATGAAGGCCTTGAGAGGGGGCATCTTGTATCCATCGCCAAGTCTGTTTTGTCTTGCGTTGCTTGTTGCTGCTGCTTTCAAGATGACTTTCCATTGCCAACACGAACAGTATTGGGGAAATGGCACAGCCCATTGCAATGCCCACTTCCAAGTTGATCCAATCTGTTGTGTACTCCTTGGTAGAGAACCGCATTGAGAAGCCATTGAAGTACTTCTTGAGCATGTCGCGGATGTTCTTTGGCACATGGTACATCTTAAGAGCCAACTGTATCATCTCATGGGGTACAGATCCATATGCGTTTGCCAGGTCGAGCCACACTACGTCCAGGTCTCTCTTTTCTGTTTTTGCTCTTTGGATTGCGTCCCAGATCATTGTGGCGTGTTCTACACAGCCAGCCACGCCTGGAATGCCACCTTTCTGGACTGACACATCCAAGTACTTGTTTTCCATGAGGTACTTGGTCAGCCTTGCTGCCATGACAGAGAAGAAGATTTTCCCTTCGACGTTCAGTAGTGATATTGGCCTGAACTGGCTGATGTCACTTGAGTTTTGCTCTTTGGGGATGTACACACCATCTGCCGTCATCCACTGGCCGCTGATCTTCTATGATTTCTCCAAGCTGATCGCAGCAGCCTGTGGAGCCACTCCAGCACCTTGGGACATTTCTTGTACAGCTGGTAAGGTATTCCGTTTGGCCCTGGTGATGATTTGGCTCTGGCTTTGTCGACCACCTTCTTGATTTCCGCCAACGTTGGAGGCTTGTCATTGAACTGTTCCTCAGGGTTGGTTGGCCACACCAGACCTTGAATGTCGAGTGGTGCTTTGCTCTGTGAGTCAGAGTATGTTTTTCTCAGATGCTGCTCAAGAACTCCTTTGTCCACACTTAGGGTCCCAGATTTTGCTGCTCGAACAGAGTTCTGGCAAACTGGAAGGGGTCTCTGAAGAAACGCTCTTGTGTCTTCTTCTTTTTGCTCTTCCTCTTCCTCGCAGATTCTGCTTTGCTGAGGGCGCTGTGTTTTGCTTTCAGGTCTTCCCAGAGTTTTTCCAAGCCTTGTTTTTCAGCTGGCAGAGCAGTCTTCATTTGCTTCTTGAGGTTTTTCTTTTGGACCCTGATCTTGTCCATCTCTTCTTGGCGTCTGGATTTCTTTGGAGGTGTTTTCTCTTTGGGTAGTTTTGCTCCATAGGCGTCTCTACATGTGGCATACACAATGTCCCCATATGTGGCTAGTTTTGTGTTCCAGGGTGCTTTTCCCTATCAGTGCATCGAGTCTTTGGACAATTTTTGCATCCAGTTTCTCCCAATCTTCAGTCTCGTTTGCTCGTGGCAGGTTGAGTTTCAGGCGCCTGGCATCGAGGGCCTGTGCAAATTCCTCATCCGAACCAACAGCGTGGATGTCCTTGGCACTGTGGTTTAAATCCTGGCCTTGGTCTTCCGACGTCTTATCTGCTGATGCATGCAGCTGCGCTGCTGCTCATTCAGATGAGTCTTCACACACATCCCATCTTTGTTCTGTGGATCTTCATGCCACGGGTGGTAGCGAAACGCTTTCCACAGACACATGGATATTCCATTTGGTCCATGTTCGTAGTCCGTTTGGGATTTGCAGTCGTGATTGGTTGAGCACGATGGATTCATCATTCTCTCCCCCTTTCGGTGAATCCTGGGAGCATCTTTTCTTTTTGTTTTCGTAGCCACATGTTGAAGGCAAAGTGGGGGGGAGCCAGCCCACAGAGCCCTGGTTCTGGTCTTTCCCAGTGTCCTCCGGTCTTTCCCGGACGTCCTCCGGCCTATTCCCGGAAGTCAATGGTTTACCCATGCATCAGTAGAAAGAAAAACTCGTGGAGAGCGTGGCAGCAGAGAGTCCTCAGAAGAGAAGCCCCCTTCAAGCGAGTGTTTCGGCCCTTATCTCCTGACACTCTAGGGGGGTTGGGCCACACCCGGTTCATGACTCCGGATGTCCCTCTGCTGCCCCTTTTTTTTTTTTTTTTTTTCCCATCTTGGGATGAGCCATGACTGGGATTCGAACCCATGCCCTTCTGGACATGCTCATTTCCACTTAATGACTCGCGCACTAACCACTGAGCCACAGGGACACCTGATATTTGTAGGAAAGTTAAGCCTTATGAAGTTCACTTTTGTTCCTCCTTGACCGATCCAACTTGAACACCTCTCTGCCGCTTCTGCCATTGCTTTCAGGGCTTTGGTTTTTTCCCTCCCTGCAACTGAGAGCTGTTTCATGAGGCTGTATGCAGACGTTCCCACAAACCCCCTAGCTCCAATTTCTGCAGTGAGGACTTTGACCTGATAGCCTTCTCTCCTCAGGATGTTTGCCAGATCAGCATACTTTTCAGTCTTGTAGATCTGAGCTGCCTCCATTCTGTTCTCATATGGCACCGTGAGCTCGATCATGATCAGCTGCTTGGTTGACTGAGAGTGTAATACTATGTCTGGTCTCATGCCACTCTTGCTGATAATCTCTGGGTGACTATTCCATTCTGGGAGGTCTGCTGTGCACTCCCAGTCATCTGCCCCGTCCAGCAGACTCTGCTGCATGTTCCGAGTGGCACTGTTGTTCTTGGCCATGATTCGCTGCCTCCTGCCGTGAAGAATGTTGCGGGTGCTTTTGGAGTCCTGATTTTCCCTTTTGTGGTGTTGGTACTAGCCCAGACTACTTGTACAATCTCTTTGAGCACTTGGTTGTGCCTCCATGTGTACCTTCCTTGAGCCAGGGCTACTTTACAT
>JADBJO010000250.1:612500-615000 GCA_016801955.1 Conus betulinus | reverse complement strand
CACTAGCAATCTATATTTTATTTTGGCTTGTTTGTTTTCCTTTTCTTGCTATTGCTTTAAACTCACCCTTCCTCATACCCCAAAAGGGCAAAAGGAATAGAAATTGTTCCTGTTCTAAGAAGTCAAAATCATCCTTATGGATGATTAAAAAATGTTTACTGCTTTTTTTTTCATCCTCCCCTCACAAAAAGAAGAAGATTACAGTGTAAAGAAACAAGAAACAATTTATATGTAGAAATTCTTCAAAAAACAAAACAGACAACAAAAAAAAAAAAAAAAAAAACCCCGAAGTAATGAAAACAATGAAAACATCGACCAATCATCACAATCAATATTTCGATGAACAATTTTAGCATATCAGATTAGGAGCATCCATACCTTTGAATGAGAGAGAGAGAGAGAGAGAGAGAGAGAGAGAGAGAGAGAGAGAGAAGAGAGGAGAGAGACGGACAGACAGGCAGACAGATTGATAAAGAAGCCAGTTGAGAGAGAGAGAGAGAGAGAGAGAGAGAGAGAGAGAGAGAGAGAGAGAGAGAGAGAGAGTCTGCAACAATAGAGAAACAGTCTTAGACTACTCTATAATTTTTTTTGTCAAATCATTTTTCAGTGCTTTTGTGAATGTTAGTTTTGGAAGGTCATGATTTCTTTTTTCAAGTCGGTGAATAATTCCATGTCGTTCCTCAAGAATGTGAAACTAGATTTGAAAAGATTGTTCTGGAATCTTGGAAATAAAAGTTTGTGAACGTATCTATTTCCATTATTTACAAAATTTCGGATATCTTTTTAGAGCTGTTCCCTTAACTGTATTATACTTAGATAAGCATTTGTTGAAGGAAAGTGTGTCTTTAAATGGAAGAATGTTTAACAGTTTATGATCATCTCCTGTCAAAAGAATTGATTTTAATGGTACTAACTTTGTAGCCCTGTTATGTAAACTACTGATATGTTTCAAATTTGTTTTCGCTAGAATTATTCCATTACGTGGACGCGTAACTGATGAGATAAAATATATACATGAAGAAAAAATCCTGGATTTGAGATTCAGAATTTTTTTGATAATTGATAAATCATTTTAGAATTTCGTTTTCCAAACTCGGCAATGTGGTCATAGCACGTTAAATCATTGTAAAATAGTAACCCATTGTACTTTATGTGATGTTACCTCTTCAGCCATTTGGTTTTTTGACACATAGTTATGTGTCGTTTTTGCTATGTAGTCATACATACAAATTTCGTTTTATTTGCATTCAGAGACATGTGGTTCATTTTGATCCATTTAATCGATTATCGATATTGTTATTTACTAAAATGGCAGCGTTACCATTGCTAGATTGTAGAAAGTGTCACCAGCAAACGTTTCACAACCACCCTGTATGTATACAGGCAAATCATTGGTGTAAAAAGAAAATAAGAGAGGTCCTAATACTGATTCTTGAGGAACACCAAATTCCGAAAGGGTAACTCTGGTCGTCTCCCACTAAGTTATACAAAATGCTGACGCCAGTTAGAAAAGCTCTATTAAAGTCTAAAAAAAAAAAAACAAAAAACTTGGATTGATTATTTATAATGTGTAAGGATTTTTTTTTTCCAAGAGAAGGGAATAGTTAGTAACGTCAAACACTTGAGCAAAGTCAGCTGAAAGAATTCCAATGAATTCACTACTATTTATATTTGATACACAGTCATTAATAAGTAGTGAAAGAGAAATATTGCAGGAGTGGTTTTATCGGAAGCCTTACTGGTTTTTATAGATTATCTGACAATGTCTAAAATCAGAATATAATTGTGTTCGAACAGGTCCTTCAATGATTTGGACAAAAAGGGATAGTATTGAAGTAAGTCTATGGATCGAGGAATTGGTCAGATCACCTTTTTCGTACAAGGTATAACTTTGCCTTGTTTACCCATACAACACCCTTTTCCAAACTGCAGTACTTCTTGCCCTAGGTCGTGAAGATGGATGTCCATAAGGTGAACCACTTCGCCCCCCCCCCCCCCCCCCATCCTCCCGACCCTCAGTCCCGTCCACCCTCTCCCTTCACTTCTTTACCCCCTCCTGATCCCCAATCGAGTGTTCATCTGGGAAAAACGCAAACAAGAACACTTTATGATTGCCTCGGGACAAAATTCACTTAGAAAAGGCCGATGCTTTCGTTTGAAGTTAATTGCGGGTCAGATCGTAACGACCTGTCAATTCTCCCCCCCCCCCCCCCCCCCCCCCCCCCCCTCTCTCTCTCTCTCTCTCTCTCTCTCTCAAAAATGGAGTGGAATGGATACAGCACGTGTGCTTACGTGGGCTCTGACTTCATGCAGGTGCAAATGTTGTTTTAATACCGGGTTTGAACGTAATGGGTGGTTTCGCCTCAGGCTTTGGCAGCCATTTCGTTTCCGGGTTGGTCTGTTATGGATATTTTCCTGTTTCCTTTATTTTCCGAGCTGTGATGCGTATGCGTGCGATGTTTAAAGTGTAAGTGTGTGTGTGTGTGTGTGTGTGTGTGTG
>JADBJO010000250.1:590000-610000 GCA_016801955.1 Conus betulinus | reverse complement strand
AACGACAATACAGTAATACCAGGTATTATTAGTTTAGAGAAAGTAACATGCGCACATACACAATATATATATGCACACGTATATATGTACACATATGTATACATACACACATATAAACACATACATACATACACATACATATACACACATATACGTGCATATATACACACATGTGCACACATACATACATACACACATACATGTAAATACAAATACACACACCAGTACATATAAATAAATGCATATACAAATACACACTACAACAAGGAGGCGAAAGGACACACACACACACACACACACACACACACACACACACACACACACACACACACACACACACACACACACACACACACACATGCACACAGGTGTAGGATACAGGAGAGAGTTATTAGTTGATAATCATAGTCGATACAGCATACATATACATGATACTCTTATCACTAGTATCAGTTAAAGTTGATCTAGACATAGTATAGTTTTTATCTCAGTAAGTTATGTGGAGTGAAACAAGTTACAGCATGATGAGACCTCTTCGTGATGCTCAAGGTAGGTTTCCACAACTTCCTGTTTTCTCTTCTTTTCTTCTTTCACGGCATGCCACACACAGCTTGTGTGATACTGATAGGAATCGACTGAGTACTGTAACATAGTACAAATATTGAAAACAGATTGCATGATTGATAATAGCCCTAACAGACAAATAAAAAAGGAAAAAAAAAAAAAAAAAAAAAAAAAAAGAAAAAACCTAAAAATGAAATAATTTGACAGCAGCCATAGAGCTCAATCGAGTTTTGTTAATAAAGAGAAACAGTATTTCAGAGTTCAAGAAAAAAAGCGTGGAATAAGGCAGCCAACTTTCTTCAAATTCTCTGTATGTGTTGTTCAAAAAAGATACATATTTTTCTGATTCCAATCTGTTTCTAAGAAATGTTATGAACAACTGGACATTTGGGTGTACATTTTGCAATTTTGTCCCTGTATATATAAATTTAGCCAGAAGCAGAATAAAATCTAGAGGCTTGTCTGTTGTAATATTTTGTTTTACTCCAAACAAAATCCAATTCCTTATCAATTTGAAGATAATCACAATGTGGACATTTTTTTCTTTAAGCAAATGTTCAAAACCGGTCCAAAATCTGTTGACAATAGCACAATCATACAACATATGTGAAATGCATTGCTCATCCATATTACAAAAGTTACAAAAAAGGGGAATCAGTAATTCTAATCCTGAACAAATATCTCTGAGTTGGGTAGTCTATGTAATAGTCTGGTTTGAAACCATCTGAGCTGTACATCTTTAGTAGTTTTAATAGTGTGTGAAAAAATATGTTTCCAGCTCAGATTTTCAAAGAAATTGTTCCATTTACTGACTGCTGTTGGAGTAGCATCATCATTTCCATTTAAAATGGTCTGTACATGCTTATTGCCCTTATAAATAAAGGACCATGCCATCGAGTCTAAAGTTTTGTACCTGTTGGTTAGAACTACATTTAACTTTTGACAATATGTTCGGATTGCATCTACAATACCTTCATACAATATAAAATTAGTTCTAATACCTGGGTATTTAAGCAGAAATTGGTTATATGTCATAAACTGACCATTATCATTAATTATATTTTTTACATAGAAAATGTCGTAGTCACACCATTCTCGCACATAAACTACCTTTCGTCCTCGTATAATATTAGTGTTATAATGAATACATTCAGACATGAATTCATGCACAGAAGATACACACATCTTGTACACAGTTTTTTGTAATGTTTTACAACATCTTTCCAGAATGGGTTTTCAACATTTTCAATAATAATATTAGCATATTCGGCTCCAAAATGTTTTAAATGTCCTAACCTAGGGAACATATTAAGGGTAAAATTCTTCCACTCAGAATCAAAATTCAGTCTCCTCAACCAAGATATCTTCATAGAAGACAAAAAGTTTCTAACATTCAGCATCTTCAATCCCACCTTCAAAGTACTGTTTTTCAACCACAGACCTTTTGATTTTGCCTTGTTTGCCATTCCACAAAAACATGTACAGTTCTTTTTCTAAGGATTTCAAAAAATAGTCTGGTGGGTCAGGCAAATTAATTAATAAATGAATATTTTTTTTGAAAACACTAAGGTTTTAATAACAGTTATTTTTCCATAAGGAGTAATTTGTCTTTTTTTCCAAAATGCTAAGACGCGTCTGATTGAAAAAAGTTTGTCATTGTAGTTTAGTTGTACAATAGTGTCAGTGTTGGTGGAAAATGTAATGCCTAAAACCTTAAAAGTGCCTGGGTCCCAAACGAAATTCTTATCACGCATATATTGCATGCCAGAATTTTTTCTGCTACCTATCCAAACAACTTGGGTTTTGTCAAAATTTATTTTTAGACAAGAAATATGTGCAAATCTCTGTAAAGGGTATGTACTGCTTCAATAAATGACTTTTCTGATCCATCAAGGCACAATGTTGTGTCATCAGCAAATTGGGATAGTAAATTTACTTTATTTTTAATTTTAATTCCTTTAATGTTCACATTACGGCGGATCATGAGAGACAATATTTCCGCACATTTAATATAAAATAAGGGGAGGCAGGATCCCCCTGTCTGACTCCTCTTTCTATCGAAAACCAAGGAGTGTATTGGCCGTTGACCGAGATACAGGTAGAGATTTGGTTATAAAAAGTCATTATCCATTTAATAATGTCTGGGCCAAATTTTAAAAATGTAAGCATTTTAGTAGAAAGGACCAAGACACACTGTCAAACGCCTTTTCAAAATCTACTAATAATAGCATGCCCGGAATATTTTCATTTTCAGTGTACAACAATGTATCATAGAGTAGCCTGATATTTTCGCCGATGAAACGGCCCTTTAGAAAACCTTTTTGGCTTTCATGAATAACACTTGGTAAAACTCTCTTGAGACGGTTAGCAATACAAGCTGAAGCGATTTTGTATGTAGTATTCAAAAGGGAAATGGGGCGCCAATTTTTAATGAACCGTTTCGGTTTCCCCTCTTTAGGGATACATACTATAGTTCCTTGCCGCTGTGCTATTAACATTTGTCCTTTGTCAAAACTTTCGTTAATAGAACGCACAAGGAAAGAGCCGATATCAATGAAGAAAAACTTTTAAAAAATTCTACAGTAAAGCCATCAGGTCCTGGACTTTTAAAATTTTTCATATTTTTCAAAGCACAAGCAGCTTCCTGAAATGCTATTAAGCCTTCAATAGATTCCTTCTCCTCATTGGTTAAAGCTGGAGCATCAGGGAGTTCATCAGTAACGTTAACATCGTTTACCTCTCTAAAGCAATATAAATTTTCAAAAAAGCATTTTGTTTCATTAAGAATGTTTTTTTGATCTGGAATTATTGTTCCATTTTCCTTTTCGAGAAAGGGTATAGACTTGTCTAAGTAGTTACGGTTTTCAGGATTACAGAAATATTTATTAACCTTTTCGCCCTGATGGATCCAGCGAACTTCGAACGCATTGCCATACCTTGAATCCTGTGGTCTCTAATTTCCTGTAACTGTGTTTTTAAGTTTTCTAAAACTGGAATATCTTCATCATGCAAATCACGTTCAAGATTACTTATTCTTTTTTCAAGGTTGAGCTCTTGCTGGGTTTTCCATCCTTTTTTTGTAAGTGCTATAAGATATTGTTTTCCCCCTAATTTCTAATAACAGGGTTTCAAAAAAAAGTTGATCATTGATCTCAAAGGAGATATTTTCGTTAGGAATGTTATCAATGTTGTCTCTAAATTATAAGGTAATAGTGCATATTGTTTTTTTCACCTCATTGATGATTCTTTTTATTTCTGAAATATATTTTTTATCTTTAAGCAAACTATTATTAAATTTCCAGAAAGGCCTATCACGTTTAAGCTGCTCTTTTTTTTAAAGTATAGTAACTAAAGAATGATCTGATCTGTATCCTGGGTCAGTAAAAATGTTATTTGTTTCGACCAATAATTCTTCAGTAATTAGAAAATAATCAAGTCTTCCTTGTTTAAATGAATTAAATTTACGCCAAGTGTATGATCTTTTTTCAGGATACATTTCCCTAAAAGCATCAAAAAGATTGAATTTTACCATCATGTCAGTAATTCTTTTCCTGGTCCTAGGACGATTATTCACACTTGCATAGTTTCTGACATCTATTTTCATGTCCAGGCACAATTCCAGTCACCAGTGATAATCACATGTTCATTGGCAATGCGTTCAATGTGTTCACAGACACCATCAAAAAATTCAGGTCTATCGTTATTACTTGGCCCATACAGGTTGACTAAGGTAAGTTTTTTATTTAGAATTTCCAGCTTCATTACAATATAACAACCATGAGGATCTCTAATGACATCAAACAATTTATATTCAAAATTATTGCTAAAAAGAATGGCAACCCCCGTTTTTATTTGTCTCAGAACCACAGAGCCAGACATTATAACCCCAACTTGCTCTTATGAAATTTTCTGATTCTGTTTTCAAATGTGTCTCTTGAAGACAGTATATGTTGGCCTCCTTTTTCCTAAGGAAATCAAATACATCCTTCCTCTTACTGGAGTTGTTTAAGCCATTACAGTTAAATGAGCATATTTTAAAGGAGTTATCACCTGCCATTTGGTAAGTTTGAAAGAGAAGAAGGAGTCGTGTAAACAGAGTACAAAACATATCTTATTCCCACAACTTGTAGTAAAATCAAATGAAATAAGCACATTTTCTGTTTCTGTCTCCACATACGATAAAAGAAGAAAAACATTGCCGCAGTCAATCCAGAAATCCACTGAATTAAAGACAAACCTGTCTCCTGGAAAACTAGTATCATAAGGGCAAATTGAAAAATCCAACCTGACCCAGTTCAATGTTTACACTCTCATCCACATGCACACAAAAGTTAACAGTATCGGCACACACAAACGACAACAAACAAAACAAGGCAGGCACACACATGTAGGGTTTACAATTACAAAAGGGTTCATCTGTAGGCCCATTGCCCCACTCCACACCAACTGGCTTTAACAAACATGTTCTGCTATACACATTACAAAAAGAATACGTAAAGAAAAAGTATACAGGCCCCTTCCACAGACGCCTAATTCGTTAGCGGCCATCATAAGCACCTATCACGTGACAAAAAAAAAAGCCCCCACGTGCTTCCGACAGTAAGACCAAAAAGACCAGCAGATCCTCGCAGCCGGGTAGTTATTCAATTATCAGAGAAACAACGATCGTCATTATGTAGCAAAGATAATAAATTAAAATAACGAAAGATCCACTGGTTCCTCATCTCTCACTTATCACACGAGTGCTGAATTGCCTTGACCCAAAAAACATTGACCAATGAAACAGCAGAAAAGGTAAAACATTGTAGAATTTTGTAACAAGGGGAAGATCTCAAAATCCCTCTACATAGGAAGCGAAACTTTTAAGCACATACACGAAGAAAGGAAAACTTACTGACCTTCTGTAACAGACAACACATCATCATATCCATCAACACAATTGTCTCAGGTCGGCTAGAGACTTCACACTCCCTATCTTCCCGCTAACCGTCTTCACAAAAATGTTCCCATTCTTTGACCAGGCTTGTTGACAGAGAGTGTTTTCATTCTTCACTGAACACAACAATGTGTAGGCTCTGGGGGTTAGATCCTCAACTAGAGTAATCCTCGTGCCTTTTAGAGTGCGTCGGGCGTACAACACGTTGTCCCGAATGCGCCGCGACACGAACCTGACGATGATGCCCCGTCCAGTAGGCCTATTCCTGGAGACGCTAGAATCGTCAGACCGACGCTCCTGCTTGGTGCCCACCCGATGTACTGCCTCAATATCGCCCTTTTCCACAGGAACTTTGAGTTTGTCCCTGAAAAGAGCAAGCACTTTCTCCTCGCACTGGTCGGGTGTTTTCTCTGGTTCCGGACGTCTGCTCTTCTTTGATGCCGTATATACGTAAGTTGTTTCTGCGTACATACGCGGACAGATCTTCAACACGACTGTCTGCAAGTTCCGCTCGATGCTTGGCTTCGGCGATTTGCGTTTTCATCTGGTCCTCTCTCACCCTCGCGTCAGCCCACTTCTTTCTTCAGTCTGTCGTTGTCCGCCTGCACCGTAAAAAGGGTTGCCCTTCAATTCGTCCACCATTTGTGTCAGTTTCGAAATTTCTGCTCCATTGGCACACAATTTCATCATCAACTGTTCGTTAGTGATCCCACTTAGTTGCTGTTTAGAGGAGAAAAATCTTTTTTTTTCTTTTTTTTGAAGCAAAGAAGTTCATCATTGAGGCAAACTCATACCCTTTCAGTTTGTAGAGGCAAGATTCTACTTTTCCGACCTAGTGACAAAGAAGTACAAAAATATCAACATAGAGTAAGATTTTAATTCATCTCTGATGCAGCAAAGAAGTAAAAGCGATGAACAATTATGCCCTTTATCTCTTGTAGCTAAAATGTCTTCTTAAGGTTTCGGCTTTTTGTTGTTGTTGTTTTTTTACCTCAGGTTGACAATTTCTTGGGAATCCTTTTCATAGTTGCATTTTCTTATTCATATTTGCCATTTTGCTCCCGAGGTTGATCATTAAGATGATACTTACAGTGCCAGTCTATTTTTGATTGTTATTCGTAGGCTTAATCATTCTTGAATTAATTTATCCAGCAGTATTTGAGATAATTTTCATCTATATACTTCTTCACCGTTCTTTGAGATAAGTTCTGTGGCTTACCTGTTTGATTTCATCGTGACCCCGTCGCTTCTCTCTGTTATGTAAGATGTTTTATGCACATGCCATTTCAAATGGGTGTCCCTCTGTTCCTGCTTGCTGGTTTCAGTTTTTGTTGAAGATCAGTTTCCTCTTATTTGTCATTCAGCTTAAAAAAACAAAAAACAAAAAACAAAAAAAAAACCTTTTGCTCTTCGGTTCATCTCATTTCATTCCACTCCAGTCGGCGGATCGAAAGTAAAAACAGAATGAGGACGGACAGCAGAAGACTGCAGAGGTCTGGCCAAGTCAAGGAATCGATTTGTACCCCTAATTATTCGCTGAAAACACTTTTTGTAGCTTTACAAAAACAAACGTGAATACATGTGATGACACAAATCCTTCACAGACAGAGAGAAGGGCCATTGTCCACATTTCTGGCAATGTTGTCAACAGCTTGGTACTGAAGCATGCTGTGCAGCATGGGGCTGCCTGCTGACACCGCTTTATCAGAAGTATTGAGTTAATTTTGATTTTTGTTTTTGATTGCACCCTTTAGCCAGCTTTAGTGGGTATATTGTCAGCATTGTGAACACGATATGTGTAAACATTATGCATTGGTTGCAGGATCTTTGTGAAGATGACGTCATGCTGCTGGACACGTTCTCTGAAGTGAGTAAAACTAACTCTCTCTCTCTCTCTCTCTCTCTCTCTCTCTCTCTCTCTCTCTCTCTCTCTCTCTCTCTCTCTCTCTGTTTACAAACTCCACTCTTCTACGTTTACCTATGAGTTGATTTTAAGGTGGTGACAGCCCTGATATGGCCCTTTGCTGTCGGCTGTGCTAAAAGCAACCTTATCTTATCTTATCTTCTACGTTTACTGACATTTTCTCTGTTGAAAGTTTCTTCTGACTGTAAAGCCTGCACACTGTGGTCTCATGGCTTAATACTTGTAGCGTCGCGCGTGTATGGACTGTCTGATACATCCGTGGTGAATCTGAAACTGAAACTCTGTGCAGGCAGTGACATCTCCATGGTGAATCTGAAACTGAAATAGAAACATCACTGTTGAAGAAGGCTTACTGTACGTGTCACCTATTTCATATTAACACTTCCGTCCCCTTTTACTGGCAGACGCCCGGCTGTAAAAACAAAATTCATTGGGGGTTTGCTGTTGTTTTACCTTACATTTATTCCCTCGGCGTCCCTCTCATGAATAAAGATTTTCGGTTTATTCATCCACTCACTTGCCTACTCCCCCCCCCCCCCCCCCCCCTCTTAAATTGTGTGCGGAACTGGCTTGAGGGAAACGTTAGTGATTTGCCCTCCAAACATTTTACAGCAACCCATTAAACTCTGAAAAGTTTCAATGAAATTTGAACACATTGCCGCCTCTGCTCTCCCTCAACCCCATCGTCCCCTAGCTCTGCCACTCCTCATCTTCTCTTCCTCCCTCCACCCCCTTCCGTTCCCGCGTTTTCATTTTCCTGCCCTTTTGTTTTTTCTCCGGTATGCTTGCGTTTACATGAATTTGCCAGGGTGAATTCCGTTGTCGCCGTGGGATATTTAACGTGCGCCCAGTGCATGCTGCACACACGGCCTTGAGTTATGGTGTCAACCGAAACACTGTCCTCCAGAACACACACATTTGTTGTTCTGCTGGAGAGACGCATGGGAAGGGGGAAAGTAAGGGAAGGACTGTGGTGGGGGAAAGAGGTGGGGACGAGAAGAGGGAGATACGGAGGGTGAGGAGTGCTTCATCCTAAGTGAGATTCGAATCACGAACCTCGGATGTTCTGCCTTCTTTGGCCAAGTGCTTTACCCACTAGGCCATTTTTTGACTTGATTGGATTTGATCACTGATTTGACTGATTCCACCTCAGTCTTATTGCCAGTCGAACGAATCATTGTTCCTGTAACAGTCTTAATGGTCTCTCAGTTTTCAGAATTATGGCGACTAAGTGGATATTGTGGTCAACAGGGGGCTTAGTAGGTGGTGTCATGCAGATGTTGGATCAGAACAGGCACCACTGAAAACCATCGACGTGACTCGGCAGCAGTGCAGGGTCTCCTCTGATGGGTTGCCACATGACCTAACAGACTGCTTCCTGTGTGTTGCCGGTGCCGGGGGCCGTGATGGGACGAGCCAGTCTGTGACTGTGAACGGGTAACCAAAAGAAGCTGCGTGGGAGTAATGCCATTGATGTAGCTCAGAAGATGAGACAGAAAAAGAAAGACAAAGAAAGAAAAGACTTGATGTATCCCATGCCGGACTTTTTAAGTATTGCATAATGGTGCGTTAGAAGCTTTGCCGTCTTCATGTACGCTACTGATTCTTCATGTTCTTGTCCTCCTCCTTTCCTCCTCCTCCTCCACCTCGTCTTCATGTACGCTACTGATTCAGAATTTTGTTCATGTTCTTGTCCTCCTCCTCTTCCTCCTCCTTTTCTCCTCCTCCTCCTCCTCCACCTCGTCTTCATGTACGCTACTGATTCAGAATTTTGTTCATGTTCTTGTCCTCCTCCTCTCCTCCTCCTCCTTTCCTCCTCCTCCTCCTCCTCCACCTCTCCTTCTCCTCCCTTTCCTCCTCCTCCTCCCCTCCACCTCCTCCTTCTCCCCTCCACCTCCTCTGCACTTCCAGTTCTTATAGAACAGGGAGCACTTTACAATGGGAACGAAGAAATGCTGTCTGTGTGTCTGTCCGTGATATAAAAAAAAAAAATGTGTTCCACTCGCTTCAGACAAAACTTCTGGGCTGATCTTTCTGAAAATTTGTATGTATGTTCATTATGGGTCACGGGTGATGCTCGATGTTTTATTTTACCAAAAATAGCCGTTTCTTACGGCTATAACGGCCCAAACGGGTTTTCTTCTTTATGGATTATCTCAGAAAGTGCTTGTATTCAAGATAAACTGGGAGTACGTTTATATGCTTTGCGTCTTGTCTTCTTCTTTTTCATAAGCTGTTTTCAATTTTACCTCTTTCCACTAAATCAATGGGCTTTAGTTTGGTCGGACTTGACTGGTTTTGCCTGATAGTGCATGATATTCACTGTAATACGATTGTGTTAATGCAGCAGTTCCTGCGAACAAAATTTATGCCAGTGGTTGGTATGTTAAATTAACCTGCGCTTTCTTTCAAATGGAACAACGTATCTTGAATAGAAACTGAACTTCTCTCCCTTGTCCACGTGTCTCTCTCTTCTTTCCTTCTCATTCCATGTTCCCCCCCCCCCAAATCCACCCGACCCCCTTTTTGCACAGAAAAAAGCTCATGTGTGTTCTTATGTAGACTGAATTTTCGTGTATCTCGGTTTCTCCTTTCCCATTATAATTTTGGATAACGTCGCTGAAATGAGCTATATTTATCGTTGCACCCCTTAAAATAACATAAACGATACCTCGAAGTGATTTTCTCAGCTCGTTTCTATCTGTCAATGTGTCTGTGTGTCTGCCTTCCTTCTCCCCCCCCCCCCCCCCCCCCCCCCCCCCCCCCCCCCACCCCCCAACCCCCAACCTCTCTCTCTCTCTCTCTCTCTCTCTCGCTCTCATTGTGCTTGCATTTTTTGCCTGTATACCCGTGTTGAAACCTGTCGTGAAACTGATAATGCGGACAGCAATTTTAACCTGCATCAGATAAAATATCGTGCATTAAGATTCCTTCCTCTTGTTTATTTATTTATTTATTCATTCATTTATTTTTAATTTCTTGTTTATTTATTTCCTTTTTCATTTTGTTACAGGTGTTTGTGTGGGTCGGCAGTGGAGCCAACGAAACGGAGAAAAAGGAAGCCTTGACAACTGCTTTGGTAAACAGATTGATTCTTGTTGTATGATTGTCTTCCTTCTCAGCGCTCACAGTGTAAGACAATAGCATGTTTCAGAAGGAAATGATGTCAATGAACACAAAACAGATTCATTGTTGTCTGTCGTGTCTTACCTTGTCTTGTCTTCGCTTGCCAGTCTTTTTTTTTCTGCCTCGCTGTCTCTCTGCCATGTTTCTGTCAGTCTGCCTTTTTAATGTCTCTCTCTGTCTCCGTCTGCCTTTTTTGTCTGTTTGCCCCCCCCCCCCCCCCCCCCCCCCCCCCCCCCATCTCTCTCTCTCTCTCTCTCTCTCTCTCTCTCTCTCTCTCTGTGACTGAGCTGAAGAATGATGTGTGTTAGAGTAATCACTATTCTTAGAGTAATCACTCTTCTCTCTCTCTCTCTCTCTCTCTCTCTCTCTCTCTCTTTTTGTACAGAATATCCACACACTTATCAAAACTAACACTGTATGTTTCTTTTTTCTTTTCCAGGAGTACATCAGGACTGACCCGGCAGGCCGTAACGAAGACAACACCCTCATCTTGAATGTCAAGCAGGGATTCGAACCCCCTTCCTTCACCGCCCATTTCCACGGCTGGGACCCAGAGAAGTGGAGTGTAAGTATTCAGCAGTATGGAAACCGTGGGTTGTGTGTTATGAAATGACGAAGGAAGACCGTGTTCAGACAACGAAAAGGGCGTAAATCAGACATTTGACGTAGCAGACATTGGCGTGGCTCAGGTGAAAACAAAGAAAATGAATATCGCTGATGTCATGACCGAGTATTATGTGGTACTGATAACAACGTGGACTAAACTGTACTGTCTGGTACAGTTAAATACAGCTCACGCCACTACGTGGACATGAATTATTCACATGCCAGGACAGAGTATTAGCCTGTGTGTGTCAGTTAGGTAACAATATGGATATAAATCATACAGTTGTGGCAGAGTATTTTGTGATCCAGGATATGACGTGAAAATGATTTGTACAATTGTCGTTGGAGAGGATACAGTGACTCGGGCGACAACGTGAAAATGAATGATATAGTTGCATTAACAGAGCATTGTAATTCAGACAAACAAGACGGATATAAATCATATAGTTTTCGAGGCAGAGTATTTTGCTCGTGTTGTACAGTTATCGTGGCAGCAGAGTATTATAGAGTTTAGGCAACAATGTGGACATGAATGATACAATCGTCATGGCAGGGTGTTATGTGATTCGGATAACAATGTGGACGTAAATCATTCAGTTGACATTTCAAAGTATTTTGTGCTACAAGCAATAACCTGGATAAAAGTTATAAAGTTGTAGCAGAGAATTTTGTGGCTGTGTAGGCAACAATATGGACATAGATGGATAAAGTTGTTGTGGCAAAGTATTATGTAATCCAGATAGTAAAATGAACGTTAAATTATAGTGGTCGGTTTAACCTGAATCCGGATTAAATAGTTGTCCTGGAAGAGTAGTATGTCATTCAGACAACAGATCTTTATGTTGTCGCCTGACAGATATAATATCAAGTGTCCTCATTCTGAAGAGAGCCCGTCTGGATGGTAGGACGTCTCAGCATTCAACGCAATGAGGGGCGTGATATCCAGCTGGTTAAGCGCAATACTGTCAGTCTGACAGTCGTAGGTTCAAACTTAGGCAGCGTTTGGAACATGGAGTGGGGAGCGGTATTTGCCCGAGCTATCAAAAAATGCGTACATGCATGCAGAAGATCAGACGCCCGTATTAAAGATGATATAATGCACGTTAAGCGTTCGATAGTTTACGCAATTAAGAACATTTCTAGCGCGGACTAGAATACACATTGTTTGGAAATCTTCAAGGGAGGTAATTTGTTTTACAGCTCGCGCTCAGCAAGAGGTCCCTTCGTTTTCATGGGACAGATCCTGATAGGCACGCCCATGACAGTTTTGCTTCATCAGTCAGCTCACCAGCTCAACCACAGAGAGAAAATGCCGAACCATCGGTGTGAAACGTTGCACTTGGAGCGCAGACAGTCGATAACCCGATTATTATCCTGGCGTGCGCTTCAAATAAGATTCTTGACTTTCTAGATCTACTTGCTTGACCTAAACACTGGGAAAAAGGCAAATCAGTCTTCTGAGCAACGACATGCATTATCTTTCCCATAACTTTTTTTTTTTTTTTTACGGGAACAGATCTATGACATGAGAGGAGGGCAATGCCCATCGCCGACTGAAATGCCAGGACTAACATGTACGTTGCTGCATCAATGTTCTAGTGTCTACCGCTGTAGGCCTGTGACCTGTTAATCATAGAATGATAAGAAGAAGTCTGTTTGTGGAATTAGTACACGCATGCTAGCTGATCCGAGAGCTGAGGTTTTCCTCCGGTAATGATTATTTCAGGTGGGGAGAGGAGAAAGAATTGTGTACCAAACAGGAAAATTAGAAAATAAAGTCTTTTAGCATGTTTTACCTGCGTGTCGTGCAGTCTGAAAAACTGATGACGGACATGCAAAGACAGTTTTTCAAGCCCCACCAGAACTTGGTATAAAACATTCACTATGATTTTGCGAGTGATTTCTTGTTTCCCCATTTTTCCCCCAGGGAGGCAAGTCGTACGAAGACCTGAAACGAGAGATGGGGGCGGAAGTGGGTGTGACGTCAGTAAAAGAGGTATTTATGTTGGTAGATGTTAACCTCTGCTTTGCATGATTACATCATCATGATGACATGATGCCTACGATTTTTATTCGTGGTTACCTTCTTGGTGTGGCACGGCTTTTTGTGTTGACTTCCTCGTTTGAAAACGAACAGTAACTTGCTGTTGGACGAATTTACAATATACATTAAAACAAAATGAAACATGTAAACGTACATTCACATGCCCTAATGACAATTTTCCTTTTTCTTACCTATCATGATCATCATCGTCGTCGCCATTATTATCATTATCGTCGTCGTCGTCGTCGTCGTCGTTATCATCATCATCATCATCATCATCGTCATCATCATCATCATCTCTTTTCTCTTTCGAGAGTGACGAACCCTTTTCCATTATCGTCCATCTTCTTCCTCCTCATTTTTTAGCTTTAAAAATAGTTTTAGCACGACATTCACGGGAGTAAAATATTACCAAACATAACACAGAACAGGACATTATCACAACTGTCAGCATCTTTTTTTTTTCTCTTTAAAGATGCTTGGTTCCTTCCAACTCCAAAAAATCATGGGAGAAAAACATTCCCAACACGGAGAAAACAAACCCACAAAAATGGTTATCATCACGTCTGTACTGCACTGATATCACCGGTGTGTTGTAGAACGAACGATTGTAGATCACGTCAAGTTAAATTACAGTATGCGATGTAATCGTCTGTTTTACTGCAAGAGATGTTTTGCCGTCACAATTCAGTACTTCAGAAACGTTGCACATCTTTGATCCTTCATCTGATGTGTTCATTTGGAGGCGCGCTATTGCATTCACCTAGTGTCCACCCTGAGGTGCTCTCCACTCAAGTACATACAACACAGAATCTGTGCACCGCGGAAAATCTGCATTCATTACATACGAGCATAGTCGTACATCGAAAACATATACAAAGAGCAAAGGATCTCCAAATGATCGACTTTTGTTTATGTAAAGGAATTTGTGATGTGAATTATACCGTGTAAATGCACAGAACACACCACTCCACACACACATCACAGTTTGAGAGAGTACAGTATACTGCAGTCACTACGTTGCACCGCAACTCAAAAAAACATTTAACGTGCAACTTTATTGTGATTAAGCGCAGCAAAATGAAACTGAAAAATCTCTCTCTCTCTCTCTCTCTCTCTCTCTCTCTCTCTCTCTCTCTCTCTCTCACACACACACACACACACACACACACACACACACACACACACACACACACACACACACACACACACACACACACACACATGAACATAATTGCAAATGTTGTGAATACCAAAGTTGCTCCAATTCCTTCTCCAGTGGTAAATGAATAGATCAGTGTATTGATAATACCTGTGCGTCGATAAAGGCCGTGACCTTGACCTGCAATACTCGTCAGACGTGAAACGTAATTTCAAAACCGTGTTTTCATTTCTTTTTTTCAGGAGCTGGCTAATTATTTCAAAACCCACCCTGTTGACGTTTTGAGGAAGAAGACTCTGCCTAAGGGGGTGGATCCTACGCAAAAAGAGGTGAGACTGGCTGGGTTATTTACTGAGGATTTCGTTTATGTTTGTGTCTGCAGTGGCAGACGCTTGCAAAAAAGTACCTTTTTTTTTTCTAAGTCATGTAATCTCTAATAAAACTAAGGCGGCTAGACTGTCTGGTTTCGCCCAGATTGTCTGGGTTTCTGATGCAGCCAGTTCTTAAACACTTCTATGCGATTGTAGGAAGAGTCCTAGGAAATGTACCTGTTTGTGAGGATGGACGAAGGGATCGGGGTTATCGTCCTTTAAGAAAGATGGAACGGTACGAGTTTCGAGTGTAGCCTTCTTCAGTAGTATGACCAGTGCTTGAAAGGGCGAAGGATTGGGGCGGTAGTGGTGGTGGTGGTGGGAGGGGATGGGTGGGTGGGTGGGGGGAGAGGGCGGACCAGGGCGTCGGAATCAGTGACGACAATGCACTATTACAGTAACAATGCTGCATCACAGAGAGAGAGAGAGAGAGAGAGAGAGAGAGAGAGAGGATACGGAAGTTTAATCATGTATAGGCCATTGCCCGTCATGATGGGGTACATATATACAAACATATTTCAGAACTGACAATTGTGAACAGTGAAATCATCCAACACTTACTTGACAGTAAATTAAAGAAGTGAGAATAGAACGCAGCTTAAAGGCTTTGTAAAGATAGATTGACACAGTTCCTGACTGTTTTTTTTCGTGCGTATTTGCCATAAGCATGTAAATTGAAATGACTTGGCACTTTGTAATACTTCAGCGAAATGTACTATGCTCAAAGGGCATACACAACTGGACAACATAAAACAAAATGTACGTCACTTTCTTTCTCTTTCAGACAAAGTGGACATATTAATTCACTTTCACTATGTGTTCTTTAACGGTAACGATGTCCTGCGATTTCAGAAATTCCAAGTCTAAATCTTGTCAATGTGCATCTTAAATGCTTGTCTAAGTCAATTAATGAATACGTGTTAACATCAGGAACAGTACAAAAGGCTCTGTAAACGTTACATCTATCACTACTACTAATATGGAAATTCCAGTCTTGCCATCTGCACGAAATCAGCCTATCCTTAGAACTTTTCAAAAACGAAGAGAGAGAGAGAGAGAGAGAGAGAGAGAGAGAGAGATTTCATTGATATGCAGAAGTAGAATCATTGAAGAAAAAAAAAAAAAAGGGGGGGGGGGGGGGGGGGGGGGGGGGGGGGGGGGTAACATAGAGAAAAAAAAAGTTCGTAATACTTTTTAACGTAGCAAATCTTAATAAATTATTTAAGATTTTGTTTAGATTTCCGCCTGCAATCGTCTCACTTTGCAACTGGAACTTTTTAACGTGTCACGGCCGACAGTTTACGTTGTTGCCGTGTCGGTTTCTTTCGTGTGCCATAGCAGGGGATAACGCAAAACTAGGTGATCTTCAGTTCAGTTCAGTGTCAGTGAATCCACCTGGAAGTTATTTGTATATTCACAGGCTCAAAAATAACAAACAAAGGCCATAAAGCTCATAGGAGCAATCATCAATTAAAACTAAATCCCCCCCCCCCCCCCCCCCATTTCCCAATATCTATGGAAGCGATACACGTCACAATGTACACACACTTATAAAAACAAAGAAGAGACAAACTACAGAGAGAGAAAGAGAGAGAGAGAGAGTAGAGAGAGAATACTTTTCATATAAAGATACGTTGTAAAAGTAGGTCCATGACTTGCACTATTATCAGTAACTGTTGCATAACTAATAAATTTCAATGAATGAATGCTTCTTTGTAACCAAACTTTGTCAAAAGGGGAAATGAGACGCAGAGAGGAACTAATTACATTTCTAGGAGTTCGTATCAAGTGGCAGGTCCCGCAACGTTCATCAGTGAGTACATGGGGGTGTAACTGCTTTAATCCGTGTCAACTATTACTTCCCTTGGCGGGAAAAGTGGACCCTGGGCTCTGCTCAGAATTATAAATGAAAATATCACAAACTTTCTACTGAACATGGATATTGTTGTTGTTGTTTTTTTCTCTCCACAATTTGAGAACTTTTTGCTGATGTAACATATTTCTTTTAAAGAGTATTTAAACTTTCTAGAGATGTAAACTTTGATATTTTGTGTTTTTGCGTATATTTTTAAGAACTCGAGAAATACCTCTTTCACTTAGTACCTATAGTAACTTCCCCTGGTGGTAAAACGATTTAGTTTTCACCCATGAAGTGATTCAGAAGGCGAATAGAAGGTTTGTAGGTTCCTGTTGGAGGTCTGCACTTACCAAATAACCTACCAGTTTTTGCTCTTGTTGTTACTGTTTTGTTGTTGTTGTTGTTTTTTACGAAAGTCCTGCATTCTAGATTTTTTTTTCTCTGTGTGTGTGTTTGTGTGTGAAAGCGCACGCGCTCATGTGCACGAGCAGGCTACAATTTTTCTATATGAAAATACAGCACTGGATACTGTGCCATATGAATAAGCTGATTAGGATAAATCTGTGTCGGTTTCATAAAAGATGCATGGCAGTAACGGTGTGACTGAGGTGGTAGTCAGTGATATTCATCTACCCTTGAATGTCAACGAGGATCAGTTCTCAGCCGTCTCTAGTCATACGTGCAAGTGCATGAGTGCAGAGTGGAAACGGATATATGTCTTTAAAATGTTAACATACGAAGCTGGCTGTGAGTTTTTGCTTTTTTTTTTTTTAGTCCATCCCCCGCCTCCCCTCCTCGACTACCCCTACCCCCCCCCCCCCCCCCCCCCCCCCCCCCCCCTCTCTCTCTCTCTCTCTCTCTCTGTATTTCCCTTTGTACCTCTCTCGTACACTTTCTTTTTGAATGTTTTATTTTTTGTACTCACATTTACGTACAAATAAAGTCAACTAGATTGCATTTCTGATAAACCGAGGATCAAGATGTGCACTCAATATGAAGAAAATCTTTCAGCGAGTCAAATTCATTGCCAAAGTGTTGAAATTTAAAAAAAAATCAAATACACTAGAAAAAAAAAAGATCGAAAGCGAACAAACTGAAATCAATTTTCGATTAACAAGCGTTAAGAAATTGGTGCGTTAAGAAATTTTAAGTACTATATCCACCAGATACGAACAAGCGAATCACAAGAAGAAAAAACACGACGCGTTTCGACCTCTCTTCGGTCTTCAGGCAAGATAAACAACACTTAGGATAACCAAAATGAAGAACGAGCAATCATTTATCTCATCAGATTTAGCGCACGATGGACATTGAATCAACGAGAGTGTTGTTCATCCTGCTCGAAGAAGACCTAAGAGGTCTTCTTCTTCTTCTTCGTCTTCTCTTCTTCTCTTCTTCTTATTCTTCATACGCAGCTGATGATACTCCTGCGGACACTCCCTATATGGACAGGCAAGTATAATCCTATTTACCAAACAAAGGGAGTGAGTTTTATGTGTACGACCGTTTTTTAGCCCGCCATTAAGGCAGCCATACTCCATCTTCGGGGAAGGCGCAAGCTATGTGTAACGGGTCATCCATACCAACGGCCAAAGTGGCCTTCTCTTCCGAAAGTTGGTGATGAGATTTTACGTGTGTGCAAGATGTTATGCGTGCGTTCACACACGGAACTTCGGTTTATAGTCACATTCGAAGGACTGCATGGGAAATGGAGTTAGAACTAATGCTAACTCCGAGGGAAAGATCCCCCTGTAGCGAAAACGGCCTGGCGGAGATTCGAACCCGCAACCCTTGGATTACGAGTCCGGCGCTCTACTAACTCGTAAGAGGTCGAAACACGTCGTGCTTTGTCTTGTGCATCATTTGTTCATGTTTGGCGGATATAGTACTTAAATTCTTTAAAAGATTTGTGTAGATTTCCGCAAGGAACTAACTGTCATAAAATATGTTTTATCCATGTATGCTACATGATGGGATATGACGACATCCCATTTTAAAAAGCAATGTAAAGTTATTGAAAATTAAATCCCCCTCCTCCCACCTTAAACCCCCCCCCCCCCCCCTCCCGCTCTCTCTGTTCCCTCTTCCTTCCTCCCTCCGCTCCCCGCGCACCCCCCCCCCCCCCCCCCCCCCCCCCCCCTCTCTCTCTCCGTCTCTTACTGTGTGTGTGTGTGTGTGTGTGTGTGTGTGTGCATCAACAAACGGTCATCTGAGCGGCTGTCTGTGTTGACAGAGACACCTGACGGACGCCGACTTTGCTGAGGTGTTCGGCATGTCCCGCAACGACTATCTGAACATGAAACCTTGGAAACAGCTGGACCTGAAGAAGAAAGTGGGTCTCTTCTGAAGAACAAAACCAGTGGCCGCGCTTATCCCTCGCTTCTTTGGAACTGGATGAAGTACAGAGAAGCGGGGGACTGGCTTCTGTTCATGTTCCCCTCCCCTCACCCTCGTTGTCCCTGCAGCAGCAAATTGATGAAATATCAGAGAGTGAAACAGCCTGTCCCATTACTCTATCCTGTCAACAGCCATCTGAGAAGTATTTATGCATTTACAATGTCTGTAATATGCAATATCTGGAGGAGACGTTTTGTTGAAGATTCACTTGATCAGTTTTGTTTTTTTGTTTGATAATAAATGTTACTTTTGTGCACTGTTTTGTGTGCATGTTTTGTTGTGTCTGGCTCTTTTGATTTGTATATGCTTTGAATACTAATACTGTAGTAGTATTTTTCACGTCTTTCATTTAGCGTCACGGATCAAGAAACCAAAATATTTCTTATCAGTTTATTTGTTTGTGTTTATCTATTAACTTATTCATTCATTTATCTAGTTAGTTGTCTGTTTATTTATGTTTTTTTTTTATCGGAGAGTAATATCATTTGCATTTTATTTCATGTACAGTGGATATATGTTTCCAGCATATTTTAACATAGGTGTTCTCAGTATCAGATACGCACAACGTTCTTGCACTTCTATGCATTCCTATGAGTTTTTTGTTTTCATACGAAAGCTCGGCTGCTTTATTTCATGTTGTCAACATACTGAATGACTTACAGCTCCATTAAGACTCGACAGTGGCAGAATTAGCAGGATGATTTTATTTCAATTTCTTTTACTTTTCTCTGTAACTGGTTATTTGTAATATGTGCTTGTTGCCCTCATACAGTCTTTAAACCACTATGGGTTTAGGTTCATATAAATTGTTTGTGTGTTTTTTTTATTCATTCTTCTTCAGATGGTTTGTTTTGTTTTTCTCAGTGATGTTTCATTCATTCCAAGTATTTCGTACTTTTATAACTTTTGATCTGTAATATTTTTTTCAAACGGTTATCGGCCTTCATGGTTTATTGTGTTGCATTCTTTTTGTTTTTTATGGCGGATTTTTTTTCTCTGAGCTGCGTTTTGT
>JADBJO010000250.1:575000-577500 GCA_016801955.1 Conus betulinus | reverse complement strand
AGTCTCTGTCTTAGTGAAATATTGTATTTTTCACCAGATTTCCGAAAGAAGAATCACTTCGGCAACGGTGGATTGCTGCACTGCGACGTAAAGATGATTATGTGCCGTCTACATCAGCAGTGCTCTGCTCCGAGCATTTCGAAGAAAGTGTGGTAGATAGGACAGCAATTGCTTGTGTCCGGCTACGTGATGGTGCAGTTCCATCTATTTTTCCTGCCTTCCCTACACACTTGCAATGCAAGGAAAGAAACGAAAACCCCCCAGCAACAGGACAAACCTCCATAATAAACCGGAGCTAGCTACCTGAAGAATCACCTGTTGTTGTGCTCACTCCTGATTCTGTTCCTGCATCCCTAACATCTCCTGACAAAGGTACACTGAAAAGGAAGTTGGAAGAGACTGAAGGAAAAGTAGCTTCTTCCAGGAAAAAAAAAATCAAAGTTTTGCTGCAGTCAAGGAGGCGATTTGACAAAGAAAAATGCTGAACTAAATCTGTGCTAGATGAGCTCAGGAAGCATCAACTGATGAGTGCCACCAGTGTGGATGTTTTTTTAGAAACCTGTGCCAGTGGAGTGTCAGATTTACTGAAACGTCAACTTAAGAAACATGATGATAAAACATTAAAAGAGAAATACACTCCTGAATTAAGAAGCTTTGCGCTCACTCTTCACTTTTTTTCGCCCAAGGCATACAACTATATCAGAAAAGTATTTGATACTTGCCTTCCTCACCCATCCACACTTGCCAAGTGGTTTAGCTCTGTGGATGGTAATCCTGGATTTACTGAAAACTCATTTGCAGCCCTGACAACTCTGGTACAAGAAGAAGAAGAAGGGGGAAAAATGTAGTCTGTTGCCTGTCATTTGATGAAATGGCCTTAAGACAGCAAGTGGATTTTGACGGTAATCAGTATTATGGGCATATTGACATGGGTACTCAATTAGACGATGACACTCTGCCTTTGGCCAAAGAAGCATTAGTTTTTATGCTGACAAGTCTGAACAGCAACTGGAAGCTACCTGTTGCGTATTTTTTTCATCGACGGCTTAAATGGCGAAGAGAGAAAAACTTGTTGTTACAATGTTTGACCAGACTTAACGACACTGGTGTTACAGTCGTGACTGTCACTCATGATGGTCAGGCTGCAAACTTGGCAATGTTGAGGCTTTTGGGGTGTTTGTGTGAACAGTGATGGAACAATTATCAGTTCTTTTTTCTCATCCCGTGACAAATGAGCCTGTGTATGTTTTTCTTGATGCATGTCACATGTTAAAACTTGTCCGAAACACGTTGGGGTTCAAAAGGTTCTTTGTGGGCAGGTTCACGTGTTGTAAACTGGCAGTATGTTGTTTCTTTGGAAAAGCTTCAAGAAGCCGAAGGCTTACATACTGGCAATAAATTGAGGTCTGCCCCATATTCAATGGCAAAAAAAGAAAATGAATGTGAAGCTTGCGGCACAGACTCTCAGTGAATCTGTTGCAACATCCCTGTCCTTTTGCCTGAAAGAAGGATTTGAAGAGTTTGAAGGGTGTGAAGAGACAATAAATTTTATAAAAATTTTCAACGCTCTTTTTGACATCTTGAACTCCAGAAATTTAAAAGCATGTAACTGGAAGACGCCTCTCAGTGAGAAAAATATTGAAAAAGTACTGGATTTTTTGTCAAAAGCCAAAGATTATATTTTGTCTTTTTGACAGAAAGCAGAAACGGTAAACCCATGACAACAAGTAACAGAAAAAACAGGATTTACTGGCTTTCTTTTGTGCATCAACAGCTTACTGCACTGTACAACATTAATTCAGAAGGGCAACCTTACATTCTTGCTGAGTTATAAATTTAGCCAGGATCACATCGAGTTGTTCTTTGGTAAATCAGAAGCATGTTTGGCTGCAACAACAATCCAAGTTGTAAACAGTTTTTCTGGGGCCTACAAAAAGTTGTTAATGCATAATGAAATTCAAGAAGTCCTGCGGGGTAACTGTCTGCCATTGCAATGTGTTCCTGTGTTAAATGTTCAAGTAGAAAGAGTTACATTAGCAATGAAAATGAGAGTGTTCCGTCAGCAAGGGCCATAAACATTTCTCACCAGAAGACCATGATGGTGGATGATGACTGCACTGACCATTGTTATGTTTCTCCTTCAGCCTCTCAGTTATCACAGTGCTCGCAGAAAATGTTGCTTACATTGCAGGCTTTGTTGTGTACAAACTGAAAAAGACTGTTCATTGTGAAACTTGTATTGGTGCACTGATTGAGGTGGACACAACGAAGAACAAGAGCTCTATACATTCTTTAATCAATGAGAAAACCAGAGGTGCACTTGTTACACCTTCCCTCCGACGTCATCATCATATGCATTGCAGCAGAAATGTTTTTCAGGCGATTTGTTTCAGTGTCTTTCAACCAAGACTCAAGATGTATTTCAAACGTACAGTGTCGCAAACTTGTGCATGCCATACTGGAAACATTGGTTGGAAAAGAACTGTTCACGTCTATGCAG
>JADBJO010000250.1:555000-565000 GCA_016801955.1 Conus betulinus | reverse complement strand
TCTCTCTCTCTCTCTCTGCCCCTGTCTCTGTCTCTCTCTTTTTTTTTTTTTTTACTATTTTTTTTTTTTAGCGCAGACGATCATCAGTCCACATCGACGCGAAAAATTGGCAGGATCTCCTCTTGATGGGTACCTCATGGCGACCCAACACGGATATCCTTGTACTGCTTGTGTGTGGCTGGACTGAAACAATTCAGACGTAGGTGCAGCTAGACGATGAGGGACCCCTAAGAAGAGGATTAGCGTAGGCGTAATGCCAACGGAGAGGGAGGGGCCTGGAGGCTGGGGCAGCGTAAAAACAACCAATCTACCAATCAGACAAAACCGAAAAAAAAAAAACAAACAAAAAAAAAACAACAAAAAATTGTGGTATGACCTTTATTTTGATGCTTAAACATCGATAGATGCGGCGCTGCGCTGAGAGAATCAATGATGACAGCATGATGTCCCAAATAGGTCATTGCCAAGGCTGGGGTCGGGAAAATGTGAGGGACAGGGGGGGGGGGGGGGGGGGGGGGGGGAGGAGATGGGAAGAGGAGACAGGAGGTGGTGGGGGGGGGGGGGAGTGGAGGGGAGAGAGAGAGAGAGAGAGAGGGGGGGGGGGGGGGGGGGTTTATACAGGCGGTCCAAGGAGCAACGCTGGACGCATCCGAAGCTGAAGCATTTTTTTCCTTTTCAAAGCAAGAAGAAAAATGACCTGAAACGGAGCCTTTCTCTGTTTCACTTATTATGCGTACCATGTGAGAGAGAGAGAGAGAGAGAGAGAGAGAGAGAGAGAGAGAGAGAGAGAGAGAGAAATAGACAGACGAGAGAGAGAGAGAGAGAGAGAGAGAGAGAGAGAGAGAGAGAGAGAGAGAGAGAGTGGGAAGGAGTGATTTTTGTCAGTGTATAGACTTCATTTCATCACCTCTCTCTTTCTCTGTCTCTCTGTTCTCTGTCTGTTTGTCTCCGTCTCTGTATCAGTCTGTCGGTCTGTCTGTCTCTCTCTGTCCCTCTGTCTCCGTATCTGTCTACTTGTCTGTCTCTCTCTGTGTCTGTCTCTCTCTTTCTGTGTCTCTCTATGTATCTCTCTGTCCCTCAGTCTATCTGTCTGTCTCTGTTCTGTCTTATAGTATTTCTTTTTTTTTTTTAATTATTGTCCTCCTTCTCTGCCCCCCCCCCCCCCCCCCTCTCCTCCTCCGTTTTGAGGGGGTGGGATGGGGAGGTGAAAATGTAGGGACAGGAGTCGGGGGTGGGGGGTGGGGGTGGGGGGGGGGGAAGGGAGTAGGGAAAGAGAAGAGGACGGACAAGGACGGGGGGGGGGGGGGGGGGGGGCATGGTTCTAGAACCCACGTAACCCCCAACAGGTTTGGCCTTGGTTATCAGTATTAGAACTGGAAAAAAAAAAACAAACAAACCAACAGAAAAAGACAGCGAACCGCTAGTGATCCTATAACGTTTGCAAAAAAAAAAAAAAAAAAAAAAAAAAAAAAAAAAAAACAAACCTTCAGTACATGAAAACACACGATCAATGATATCAGCAAGTCCCCTCACTCGCTCACTCACACCCCAACCCATCCAGTATCAATGCTCTTAAGCATTGATCATAGACGGCGCCACCGGCACGTTTGATGTGCCATCGACCTCAGGGCGTGTGAGTCATGGCGACAGGAGAATCAGGTGAACAAAAAAAAGTTCGATTCCACACTTTTCAAATTATTCAAGCGGCGAGCTAGTTGCAGAGCCGCTAGAGCGCCCAGTGTCAACACAGTGTCCTCCTGGCTGGCTGGCTGTTGTTGTTCTGAGCGACGTACCGCCATTGTTTTCTCCTGCCGTTGTACAAGCTGTGTTCGTTCAGTTACCGCTACTATGTCCTGCTTCAAATATATTCTTTCTTTTTCCTTTTTCTAACTTCTGTGTTTTACATATTTTTCTAGCCCCCCCCCCCCCCCCCCCCCCCCCCTCTTTTCATGGCTTTTCCCTTTGAAAAAAAAAAAAAAGAAGAAAAGAGAACTTTGTCCAAATGTTTCCTGCTTTTTTTTCCCCCCGGAGATTTTTCCCCTTGCTCTTTCCGCCTTTGCCTACTAATTCTGACTTCAAAAATGATTTGTATCTTTCCATTTCATTCATTTTGCCTGCTCCTACTATTTCTTTCTACAGCTTCGGGTTTTTTTTTTTTTTTTTTTTTTTTTTTTACTTTTCCTACGTTTTCCTTCATCATGTCCATTTTCTTTTCTTTCTTTCTTTCTTTCTTTTTCTTTTTTCTTTTTTTTTTTTAACCATTAGACACTTTTGCATTCAGCTACTTTCCTACCTTTTTCGTTGACCTTCTCTTGACCTTTCCTACTTTTTCCAGAGTTATCTTTTCCTCTATTTTTCCTGTCATACTTCCCATCCCACACCTACCGAAAACGCGAACTCGAATAAAAAAACACAAAAAAAAACGAAAACACGAACTATGCATGCTATCACTGAATTTCGTTTTACACACTGTCCACCATTTTGAATGGTAGCGCAACACCCCTCATTTCATACGTCACCGAAACGAGTCTCAACAGCTGTGATATTTTTACCTTCCTGAAATAGGCTGAACGTATGTGTGATTGAAAAAAAAAAAAAAAAAAAAAAAAAAAAAAAAAAAAAAAAAAAACCAGAAAAGAAATTAGCAACAGAAAATTAATACGTAACAGAAAGAAATATAACGAAAAACTGGTTGAAACAATTAGTGTAAGTTAGCTAAAAGTAGTAGACAGCCGTGAAAAGTAGCACACAGTAGTTGAAGGTAGTGAACACAATGATGATTGAACGGGTCCCTGCTGAATGGTTCACAGTGGCTTGCCATGTTTCGGGTTTGTCAAGCTTCACACACACACACACACACACACACACACACACACACACACACACACACACACACACATATATACACACACGCTCGAGCGCGCGCGCGCTCACGCACGTGCACGCACGCATATGCACGCACGCACACGCACGCACGTACACATACACACATGAACGCACACACACACACACACACACACACACACACACACACACACACACACACACACACACACACAGACTCAAACACACACACACACGCACACACACACATGAGACAAGGAAGCAGTCCACAGAATGCATGATCCTTGATGTACATATTACAATGCTTTTGTTTGATAACATGCACCCTACAGAACTCTCACTATTCCTCCTCTCTCACCCCCCCCCCCCCCATTTTTATTTTGTGTCTTCACTCTACAAAATCTTAAACTTTTGTATTCACTTCATGGAGATGTCCTAGGGGTAATATGGGTGGGGGTGCCTTTCAGTAATGCCCTGGGGGTAAGATGGATGGAGGGTGCCTTTCAGGATGTCCTGGCGGCAAGATGGATGGGGTGCCTTTCAGGATGTCCTTGGGGGTAAGACGGATGGAGGTGCCTTTCAGGATGTCCTTGGGGGTAAGATGTATGGGGTGCCTTTCAGGATGCCCTGGGGGTAATATGGATGGGGGTGCCTTTCAGGGGGGTAAGATGGATGGGGGTGCCTTTCAGGATGTCCTGGGGGTAAGATGGATGGGGGTGCCTTTCAGGATGCCCTGGGGGTAAGTGGATGGGGTGTAATGATGGGGATGGGATGGTGCCTTTCAGGATGCCCTGGGGGTAAGATGGATGGGGGTGCCTTTCAGGATGCCCTGGGGGTAAGATGGATGGAGTGCCTTTCAGGATGCCTGGGGATGTAAGATGATGGGGTTGCCTTTCAGGATGCCCGGGGAGTAAGATGGATGGAGGTGCCTTACAGGATGCCCTGGGGGGATGGATAGGGGTGCCTTTCAGGATGGAGTAAGATGGATGGAGGTGCCTTACAGGATGCCTGGGGGTAAGATGGATGGGGGTGCCTTACAGGATGCCCTGGGGGTAAGATGGATGGAGGTGCCTTACAGGATGCCCTGGGGGTAAGGGATGGGGGTAACAGGATGGGGGGTAGATGGATAGGGGTGCCTTTCAGGATGCCCTGGGGGTAAGATGGATGGGGGTGCCTTTCAGGATGCCATGGGGGTAAGATGGATAGGGGTGCCTTTCAGGATGCCCTGTTGTCCCCGTCCGTAGAAATAGGCTGGTACTTCTCTCTTCTCTGTCGCCTTTTCTTTTTACGCTTTTTGCTGTTTTGTTACTGTCGCGCACGCGCGCGCGCGCGCGCGCGCGCGCGCGTGTGTATGTATGTGTGTGTGTTGTGTGTGTGTGTGCGATCCATTCACATATTTTCGCTTACAAAGTCTTTTTTTTTCCATCACCCTACGGTGATGCGGCGAAGGGTGGTGTGTGTGTGTGTGTGTGTGTGTGTGTGTGTGTGTGTGTGTGTGTGTGTTTGCGTGTTTGTGTGTGTGTGTGTGTGTGTGTGTGTGTGTGTGTGTGTGTGTGTGTGTGTGTGTGTGTGTGTGTGTGTGTGCGTGCGTGCGCGCGCACGCGCGTGCGTGCGTTCGTGCATGCGTGTGTGTGTGTGTGAATGTGCGTGTGTGTGCATGCGTGCGTGCGTGTTTAAATTGTATCCACAAACTCTTGGAAATCAGTTCTATTTTTTTGTTACTCTCTGTAACTTAGCTTTTTTTTCATTCCTCCTCCTCCTCCTCTTCCTTTTCCTGCTTCTTTTCTTCTCTCTCTCTCGTTTATCACTATCGTGCAGTTTTCCGGCATTTTTGGCCCATTCAGTCACCATCTTACTAGAAAGGCGTAGCTCGTATCTCTTGTTGCAACTGCTAACACGCTCCTTTTATGTTGATGTAATCTGGAAACTTCAAAGTTTAACAACCAGAACAGACACTATGTAGTGCTGATTGATAGAATAACGTTTTATGTATATTTCCCGTTGCATCGATTTTCTTTTCTGCTCATTTCGTTTTCAAACCTTTGTGTGAGAAATCAAGTGAATTGGCTGCCATCTTCATCATGGCTAGTTTTATTTCTCTTTCGTATGTCTATGGTTTAGTTATCACGTTCTTGATCGACGGACATTTTTTGAGAGTTGTCTTTGTTGTTTGTTTGCTTTGACAGCTTTCCTGTTTTTCTATGGTGTGACAACACTAATAGAGCCCTTGTGATCGGATTGGTTCTAATGACTCGGAATTTGATACAAGTACAATAAGTGCATTTCGAGAGAGTACGACCGTTCTGTGGGGTTATTCATCTCGCTACGTAGGCAGATGACTGCCATCAAGGGAAAACTAAGGGTGAATTATTTGAGCAGATACTACCAGGTCAGTAAGTTGTAACGAAAAGATTACATACATCATTGTTTTTCAATAATCATGTCAAGTATGGCAGATAAATTGTGTTAGAAGTAGGTCGTTTGATTTGCAAAGCGTGTTCTGTTGACATGTCTGTGTCTCTGTCTGTCTGTCTGTCTGTTAGTGTGAACTCAGTCGTTGTTGTTGGCTATACAGACCCACACTTTTCGTCTGGTCTTCAGATTCTGGCATGGTGTCTCGTTAGCGTGCTTGGCACATTGAGAAGGAATTTCTTTGGTGCCAGAAAATGGCATTTTGTGTGTCACGGTGTACAAAGCAAAGGCGACGTTTTCAAGAGCAATAACACGCTACCAGGTCAGTAAGTTGTAACGAAAAGATTACATACATCATTGTTTTTTCAATAATCATGTCAAGTATGGCAGATAAATTGTGTTAGAAGTAGGTCGTTTGATTTGCAAAGCGTGTTCTGTTGACAGTCTGTGTCTCTGTCTGTCTGTCTGTCTGTTAGTGTGAACTCAGCGTTGTTGTTGGCTATACAGACCCACACTTTTCGTCTGGTCTTCTCCAATTCTGGCATGGTGTCTCGTTAGCGTGCTTGGCACATGAGAAGGAATTTCTTTGGTGCCAGAAAATGGCATTACTTGCATTTTGTGTGTCACGGTGTACAAAGCAAAGGCGACGTCAAGATTTCAAGACAATAACACGCCTTACAGTTGACGTTCCTGTAGGTTAAACACACCGCGCTTACTGTCAGCCGTAATAGGCGGGAGACGGGGAAAAGAAGGACGAGGATGGGAGGTGGAGGTGAGTGGACGTGGATGCAAGAGGAGGGGGGAGATAGGTGAAGGAGAGCAAAGAGAGTGGGTGTGGGGGGTGTGGGGGTGGGGGGCGGGGCGAGCGACAATGGGAAAGCGGGCGGGGACGGGGAGGGGAGACAGAGGAGTTTGTGGAGGGAGGGGAGTGGAGGGGGGGAGTGGAGGGGGGGTGGGGAAGGGGACGAGGTGGTGGAGGGAGGGGGGGGAAATCAAAAGCAAAGGGGAAGGAATGGGAGGAGGAAGGGGGGCCGCGGTAGTGAGTAGGGGTGTATTGGCCGTTTGATTGATTGTATAGATTGTGGCAAAAATTTAAAAGAAGAATACAATCAATCCACCAGACACAGTGGGACAAACAAATCTAATCCTCCAAAGTTGATGAAAGAGATGACAAGACACCTGTCTTGTTGTGAGGGGTTACAGTGACAGACACGTGAACAGAGACGTCGATGATACCTGACTGGTCATCACAGCGTGCACAGGGAATGATTCGGACTCCTTTTTAAGCATACTGGTGCGTGTGGGGCATTTTGGTGCTAACATACATTCACCAAATGGCTGGCTTGATGACGGAATTTTTCCACGCGCGTATATATATATATATATATATATATATATGTGCTCTTCCACATGCTTATATACATCCAGGAGGGGGAAGAGGGAACGGGGAAGAGGAGGATTCAGGAGTGAAACGGTGAGGGGGAAAGAAAGAAGAGGAGGAGAGAGAAGGGAATGGGGGGTGGGTGGGGGGGGGGGGGGGGGGGGGGGGGGGGGGGGGGGAGAGGAGAGAGGTCGACAAGTAGCAGGCCTACGCATGTCACGGTGGTGAAGCTGTGGGAATGAGAACAATGCCGACCCTCAGGCTTATATACTTTGGCGGCCTCTCTGAGACAGACATCAATATGGACACAATGAGCATCCCGGGCTCTGGCGGCCACAAAGGCCTGTGCCGCACGTGAAGCACTTTTAGCCGGGGCCAGACGGCATGAAGGGCCAGCTCCTGGTGGTTACACACAGTGATGGGGGATCAGACCGGTGTGCAGGGAAAGGATACCCCCCCCCCCCCCCCCCCCCGCCCCCCAACCTTCCGCTTCCCCGTCGATCGCGTCAGATTGGTTCCCCTGAAAGTGTCAAAGTGTCGTTTGTGGGAAGTTTAGGAAAGAGGTTAGGAGAAGTAATGTAGCGATGCTTAGTGTCTGTTTGTTTTTTTTTTTTCTCTCCTCTTGTGTGTGTGTGTGTGTGTGTGTGTGTGTGTGTGTGTGTGTGTGTGTGTGTTTGTGCGCTGCGAGCGTGCACACGCGCGCATAGCATGTGTGTGTGTGTGTGTGTGTGTGTGTGTGTGTGTGTGTGTGTGTTTGGAGGAGTGAGAGAGAGAGAGAGTGAGAGTGAGTGAGAGAGTTTCTTTCTTTGTGTGTGTGTGTGTGTGTGTGTGTGTGTGTGTGTGTGTGTGTGTGTGTGTGTTTCTTGTTCCCTGTGTGTATATCTCGATCCTGTAGTTTTATGCTTACAATCGTGCATGCGTGTGTGCAACCATGCGTGTGTGTATGCGCACGCACATGTGTGTGTGTGTGTGTGTGTGTGTGTGTGTGTGGTGTGTGTGTGTGTGTGTGAGAGAGAGGTAGAGTGAGTGAGAGAGAGTGAGAGTGAGAGAAAGAGTATCTGTGTGTGTGTGTGTGTGTGTGTGTGTGTGTGTGTGTGTGTGTGTGTGAGAGTGAGAGAGAGAGAGAGTGTGTGTGTGTGTGTGGTGTGTGTGAGAGAGAGAGAGAGAGAGAGAGAGAGAGAGAGAGAGAGAGAGAGAGAGTATTTGGAATGCCCCCTCCCACATTCTGTCGACCCCCTCCCTGTTTGTCAAGCTTAATACGGGATGGACAGCACGTACGCCCAGTCCACACGCCCAGAACGCGACAAGTGCTTTGTACGCGGTCCCACCTCTACTTCACTCCGTCCAGGGTTTCAGAAGTCCTGTCTTTTCGCTTAATACGACCAACTCGGAACGCTTAGACTGCGGCATGTACCGCACACACAGACGATCCCACGTCAACACAATTGTCCCGCTTAACAAGGGGGATAAGCACTGTGATCTCTTGGTTCAAAGACCATACGTTCGTTTCCCCCCCGTCCTCCTAACCCCACACATTCGCCGTCCCATGAGCAAGCCAGGTGAGAAATTAATTCTTCAGTGTCAAGATCTGTGCACAATCCGACACCTTTGAAGTTCTTCCGTTAGGACGTTCAACCGAAATTTTGCGTGTGACCGCATGCACTTCAGCTAAAGCCTACACACACCAAATTATCTTATACATACATTAAAGATCCCTTCCCATCCTTAGTAGAAGAGGTGCCGGCGGAATGAATGAAAAAAAAAAAAAGAAGAGAGAGAGAGAGAGAGAGAGAGAGAGAGAGAGAGAGAGAGAGAGAAGCAATAGCAACAACAAACAGGTGCGCTGGTGTTTTGTGATAAGATATCGTATCCGAAGATGGAGCGTGGTTACCTAAATAGAGGACCACACACACATACACTCACACACACATGAACACACACACATGAACACATACGTGAACACACACACGAACACAACAAAATCTCACAAAGGTTAAAAACTAGAAATTACCGGAGGAACGAAGGACTGAGGAATAGGAGGGAGAGAAGAAGGAGAAAAAAGAAGAGAGGGAAAATGGTGGGGGGGAGAAAGAGGAGGAGGAGAATGAGTTTCATACTGGTTTCATTACAAAACTTCGATAGGTTGTTCGTGTGATCGAGAAGCGAAAAAAAGCGCAAATAAAGAAATCAAATCGTAGACCATGAAGTCAGATCTCTCTCTCTCTCTTGTAACTAAGGGTCATAGTGAAAAACAATGAATTCAGCACAGTGTTTTCGGCCTGGAAACAAAGATGTTTATGATCATTGACAAAAAAAAAAAAAAAAAGGAAGAAGCAAGAAACAAACAAACAAAAACAACCAAAGACAATCGATTGACATTAATTTTAAAAAAAAAAAATCATCATGCAGCTACCACATCCACCAACACAACAAAGACAACAAGAACGGGGACTGCCTCTTTATGACAAGCATCGCCTATCAGCTGCAGAGAGAAGCCCTCGGCAAAGAGGAGGAGCCAGCTAACACCAACGGGACTCGTTTCTCTGGAGTGTCCATACCTGCCAGCATTTCTTCACTGTCGGGATGGGACTATCCAATCACCCCATGAACCTTAAACCCACTTGTACCTCAGGATAGGATGTTGCTGGTCGACAACACCTTTCACATACGGCCCCCCCCCCCCCCCCCCCTTCATCACACTAACAACGACAGCAACAACAAACTTACATGTTCGAAGTCGTGTTGTCAGTGTAGTTTTTGTTATCAGTCTGAGCAGCTAAAATACGGCGCCGGAATAGCCCAGTAGGCAGACCGCCGGACTCGCGATCCTGGTGATCAAAGTGTTGTGGGCTTGAATCTCCGCCAAGCCGTTTTGGTGCAGGGTGTCGGAGTCAATGTCGGTTCTGATTCCCTTTCCAGAAATATCCTTTAAATGAGGCTACAAACCAAGGTCCGAGTGTGACTGTATGAAAAAAAAAAAAAAAACAAAAAAACTTTCAGACACACAGAAAATCCCATCACCAATTTTCGGAAGAGAAGGTCAGTTTGACCTTCTAGGCACGCATCCTCCGTGGAAAATAGAAAAAATGAGTGACAAACGAAGTGTAGCGATTGATTGTTGGAATGATATGGGACAGGACTACTGACAGCTCCTCGCCGTTCCACGCAGGCAGGCAGCCCATTGTAGAAACGACAACGTGGATTGTAAAGCACTTAGTGCTCGGTCTGTAACTGACAGGCTCTGTATCAGTGCTATCAATCACAGTTTTAATAAAGATATTGATTATGAGATTAAAACACTGTTAAATGTAGGTGACGATCTCCGGATATTGGAACGCTCACTCACTCCGACTCCCGGACTGA
>JADBJO010000250.1:550000-552500 GCA_016801955.1 Conus betulinus | reverse complement strand
ACGAGCAAGGTAAGCTTGGATGGCATCAAAGAGCGGTGAGGTTAATGCGGCGTTCATTGACACGGCCAGTCCGCGTGACAGGCGACTAATTCGGCCGTACTGGTCGTCATCACGTCAGGACAATGCCACTGGACGCTCAGCCATTACTGTCCCTCCCTCCCCCCCCCCCCCCCCCCCAAAGAGGATTAGTAGTGGAAAGGCAGGAGGGACGGACGGGAGGGGGGGGGGGGGGGGGGGGAGGGCGAGGCTGGAAGGAAGGAGGGGTGTTGGGGGAGGGAAGTGGTGGGGACCATTGTCTTGGTGATCGACTTGGCTGGTCAGTTTGATTGCCGGACTAACTCCTGAGTGCGGTTCGCGGTTTTGACCCCCCCCCCCCCCCCCCCCCCCCCCTCCTCGTTCTGTCCCGCTTTACATTCTCTGCCTGTCTGTCTGTCTGTCTGTCTGTCTGTCTTTCTCTCTCTCTCCTCTTTCAAGGGCTTTATGGTTAATATGAGTAAATCATCAAAGTGTCAACTCTCTCTCTCTCTCTCTCTCTCTCTCTCTCTCTCTCTCTCTCTCTCTCTCTCTCTCTTTTCTCTCCGTCTCCTGTCTCCCGTCCGTTTCCTCCATAATAACAATACAATCGTCCCCTCCTTCACCCCTCCTCCCCCCCCCCCAACATTGTATATTGTACATCGTAAGATCTTCTAACCTGCGTAATCTAGTTACTCATGTTTGTCTTTGAAGACTTTTTGTTTTTAATCTAGTTACATACTTTTTGCTCAAGGCCTGTGTTGGAGAATTGCGTGTAGAAATCAGTTACAGTTACTTGATTATCTGGATGATATAAGATTCTCTGATCATTTTGTTAGAATTTCCATCTGTCTATCTGTCTGTCTGTCTGTCTGTCTGTCGGTCTGTCTATCTGTCTGTCTGTCTCTCTTTCCTCCCCCACTCTCTTCCTGCTTTCTTATCCTCGTCGTCCTCTCTGGCTCTGGCTGAATGGGGAAAAGGGGAGGGAGGACTTCTTCTGCGTTCGCAGGTGATACTCCTGCGGACACCCCCTGTGTAGACAGGCAAGGATTAATCCCATCTATCCAAAAAAAAGGAGTCAAGTTTTGTGTGCATGACCGTTTTTCATCCTGCCATTAAGGCAGCCATACTCCAGCTTCGGGGAAGGTGCATGCTATGTGTAACGTGTCACCCATACCAATGGCCAAACTGGCCTTCTCTTTCCGAAAGTTGGTGATGGGATTTTTACGTGGAGCAAGATGTTATACGTGCGTTCACACACGGAACCTCGGTTTTATAGTCTCATTCGAAGGACTATGGGAAACGGAGTCAGAACCAATGTTAACTCCGAGGGAATAATTCCCCTGTACCGAAACGGCCTAACGGAGATTCGAACTCGTAACCCTTGGATTACGAGTCCGGCGCTCTACCACTGAGCTATTCGGCCTCCGGAAGGAGGACAAATGGGGGGAGGGGGAGTGAGAAGGTGGAAGGAGACAGAGGCACGAGGAATCAAAGTCAAAAACAGTTCAGAGGGAGGCCCTTGAACCAGAATATGAGTTACATTAAATTTTGTCACTTTGAGTACACAAGGAATATTTACCTGAAGATGCTTGCATGTGGGAAGGTCACAAAAAAGGTCTTATCCTTTATAGACTCAATTAGTATTCAAACCATAAATGAATTAGTTGGCATTTTTTGACGTACATCAACAAAATGTGAGCCTTCGTGGGTTCGGTTGTATTTTTCCTTGAATAAATAAAATCCCAATTTTAATATACTTTGGACAAATTGACAAAACAATGAAAAAGAATGAGAGAGGGTGGGGAAGAGAAAGAGAGAAGCAGAGAGAGTGAAAGGAGAGAGGGAAGAGGGGGAAGGAAAGGAGAGAGAGGGGAGAGAGGGAGAGATAGGATGGAGAGAGAGAGAGAGAGAGAGAGAGGAGAGAGAGAGAGAGATGTAAACGGTAATGGTAATGTTGCTGTTCAAGCCCAGCCGACCGATGGTAATGTTGCTTATAGCCCAGCCGACCGCAAAGGGAGGGAGAGAGAGAGAGAGAGGGAGAGGAGGGAGAGAGAGAGAGAGGGAGAGAGAGAGAGAGAGAGAGAGAGAGAGAGAGAGAGAGAGGCGAGAAGGAAGGAGAGATGCGTGAAGGAAGGAGCACAAAGTAGGCGGGGGGGGGGGGGGGGGGGGGGGGTCAGAAAGGAGAGGAAGGGGGAGACTGAGAGAAGGAGGGAGAGAAATCGCACAGTGAGGAAGTGGAGGGGGTTAAAGGGGGGGGTAGATAACAACGTGTTGGAAGACCTCATCACGAGCAACAGCAGGAGGAGGAGGAGGAAGAGAAGAGAGAAGATGAAGAAGACGACCAGCCAGTAAGTGACTCAACATCTGGAGCAGCAGCAGCAGCAACAAGTCGGCCAAGGTTAGTAGTAGTCTTCTTCCAAACTCGCTTCTCCTTTCTCCCCCGCCCCCCTCCCTCCCTCCCTCCATAACCCTCCCCCACCCCCAC
>JADBJO010000250.1:532500-537500 GCA_016801955.1 Conus betulinus | reverse complement strand
GAATTCGGCAGATAACGTATGAAGACAGTATCAATTAAAAAAAAAAAAAAAAACACCAAAAGAAAGAAAAGAAGAAGAAGAAGAAGAAGACTAGACTACGTACAAATCAAATGAAATGCTGTTTCTAAATGCCAGAAATCATGGACTTTTTTCACTTTGTTCAGTCATTGCAACCTCTCCCTCCTCCTGCCCCGCCTCCCCTCCCCCCCCTCCCCTGTGTGCACTAAAGATAGTAACCACTTCTGATTGGCAGCAAGAACTGTTGGTATTCTTTTTTCTTCACGCTCCCCCATCTCTTCATTTGCCATGGGATTCACTGCACAAAGCTTGTGCCACCATGTGCCAGTCGCCCAGTAAAACATAAGCCGGACAATCCTCAACGTCAGTTGTCACGGCCAAGGTCTGGGAAAGCTCATATGACTATGGTGTACCCCTTTCTATGGATTACTTTAAAGGAAAAGAAAAGAAAGAAGAAAGAAAGAAAGAGAGAAAGAAAGAAAAAAGAAAAGAAAGAAGAAAAAAAAAAAAACGGAAGGGAAAGGAGGGAGGCAAGAACAATGGGACGGGAAATAATCTAATCCAAATGTAAAAACGAGGAAGTTCTTGAGCCGGGTTGAAATAAAAGGAGGGATGCATTTTATACATGAAAAGATAAAGGAAATGACGAAAAACTGTGCATTTCAAGTCAAAGAAAGATTCAGTTCTGTGTAGTTTAGTGAATAAAGCGAGTGTAAACCTTAGGTATGGTTGAAACAAAAGACGGAATAAATTCTTCAGCCTGGGGAAAAGAAAAGAAGGCTAAATCCTTCTGTGTAGTTTAGATAAGAGAAGGATCATGTGTGATGCGAATAAGTAATAATTATATCGCTCGTTGTTCAAATAACACAAGGAATAAATCTTTCCGCATGCTTCAACTGAGAGAAGGAATACGTATGATTTAAATGAAGAAGGAATATATTAATCCTATGAAGTGTAAATGATCAATCAATGATCTTCCTTTGTGGTTTGGATAAAAGCAGGTCCCCCCCCCCCCCCCCCCCCCCCCTGTGTGATTCTACAAAAGGGACATTAATCTTTCAATGTCGTTTGAAGCAAAGAGGAATGAATCTTTCGATGCAGTAGCAATCAAAAACGGAACAAACCCTTCTTAAATAAATGTTAGCGAGCCGCAAAAAAAAAAAAAAAAAAAAAGAAAAAAGAAAAAAGTGGACAAACAAATCAGAAGACAAACACAACGCGTTTCGACCTCTTAGGTCCTCTTCAGGCAAGATACAAAACAATCAGGACAACGAAAATGAACGAGCAATCACTTACCTTCAACGATATCTTGCGCTGAAGTGATTGAAGATAAGTGATTTTCCCCGAAGATGGAGTATGGCTGCCTTAATGGCGTGATGAAAAAAACGGTCATACACACAAAACTCCACTGCCTGTCGATACAGGCAGTGCCTGTCGATACAGGCAGTGTCCGCAGGAGTATCAGCCTGCGTACACAGAAAGAAAGAAACAAAGAAAAGAAGATAAGTGATTGCTCGTTCATTTTCGTTGCCCTAATTGTTTTGTTTCTTGCCTGAAGAAGACCTAAGAGGTCGAAACGCGTCACGTTTTGTCTTGCGATTCGTTTGTCCACGGTTTTCTTTTCTTTTTTTTTTTTTTTTTTTTTTGCGGTTCACTAACATTGATTTAAGATGTGTTTAGATTTCCGCCTGCAGTCGTCTCACTTTGCAACAAGGAATAAACCCTGTCTTGTTCAAAGGACAGGAGTACGCCCTTCGGGTGTTTAAAAAAAAAAGTGAGGTTAAAGGTCCCATAGCCTGTCGGCCGTACGGACAATACACCGTCAGAGGTTCACTGCATCTAGGGCACGGCATGATGGCAGTCGGAGCCTATCCCTCTCCTTCCTCCGCCTTCAACCTTCCCTGAACTGAGTCAGGTAGCCCTACCTTGTGATGGGTAAAGAGAGAGGGTTCTCTAGCAGAAAAAAAATCCGACCCCACGTGTGATGTGACAATCTCGCGGTCGTCAGCTCCCGCAGGCAAACACTAACCATTTGGCCACGGGTCCCTTCTACTTCTAGTCCACACACACACGCACGCACGCACACACACACACACACACACACGCACATACACACACACGCACGCGCACACACACACACACATACACACACACACGCACGCGCGCACACACACACACACACACACACACACACACACACACACACACACACACACACACACACACACACACACACACACACACACACACACACACACACACACACACACACACACACACACACACACACACACACACACACACACTTACGCACCCCCCCCCCCCCCCCCCCCCCCCCCCCCCCCCCCCCACACACACACACCCAGAACTGAGGGGATCCAATAAAAGATGCGATAGACTGGTTGCGCTCGTTTGCCCCACGTCAGTATTTATCAGAGCTTTTTTTTTTTTCAACTTCTTCTGTCTCATGTTCTGTACCACCTCAGTGGCAACACACTCCCACATCGCTCATTCCGGTAGACACAGTGACAACCAATCAGACCTCAGCGAGCAGTCAGATTTAGGAGGCCCAGAGGAAACCCACCTGAGGAGCACTGCAGTTTATTCGAATTTAGGGGGCCAGAATAGCTCAGTCGATATAGCGCCGGACTCGTAATCCAAGGGTTGCGGGTTCGAATCTTCGCTGGGCCGTTTCAGTACAGGTGGATTTTTCCCTCGGAGTTAACATTGGTTCTGACTCCATTTCACACACAGTCCTTCGAACGAAACTCGAAACCTAAGTTCCGTGTGTGAACGCACGCATAACATCTTGCACACATGTAAAATCCCATCACCAACTTTCGGAAGAGAAGCCAATTTGGCTGTTGGTATGGATGTCACGTTACACATAGCACGAATCTTCCACGAAGATGGAGTATGGCTGCCTTAATGGCGGGATGAATACGGTCATGCACACAAACCTCCACTCCCTCTGTTGGACAGATGGGATTAATAATACTTGCCTGTCTACATGGGGAGTGTCCGCAGGAGTATCAGCCTGCGTACGCAGAAGAAGAAGAAGAATCTGAATTTTAATACCGTCTGTTGTGTGGCTTGGACGGTTTGTCAATGCTTTCTTTGTTTCTGTTCAGTGGTATATGGATTCAACGCATGATATGAAATAAGTCAAATATCAATAAGGAAGTCACTATGAAAGAAATAAAAGCAATTATAGCGGCAAATTAAATCAATAAGTAAAGTGATGAACTAAACTTCGTAAAGTAAGTCACTAACCGACTACTTTCAAAATGATTTAAGTAACTAATTAAAATTAACCGTTTTCCAAATGGTTTGGTTCATTTAAAAGACCTAAAGGCTGTTTTTTGAGATCAGGGGTGAGGATGGGGAGGAGATGAGACGGGGAGGGGGAAGGAGGAGACGAAAGAAAAGGGAGATGGGGATGGAGAGTAACAGATAACGTTTGTGATAAAAGAACCGGATACACTCAATGATAGCTCATTAGCTGAAACGATAACGTTCAACTGATACTCATTTCCATCAATATTTCATTAAAGGTAATTACTCCTATTCGTTGCTTGCAAAGATTTGAAGAGGAACTAAAAGACAGAGGAGGGTGAATGTTTAAATGGATGCAAGCCCTCTCCGTACTTGTCTCTCCCCTCTCCCCCTTCCTCCTCCGTTTCCTGTCTCCATTTTAACCTCTATTCACACTCTCCAACTCTGTCTCTTTTTGTCTGCCTGCCTGCCTCTCTGTTTATCTGTCTGTCTGCCTCTTTTCTCTATCTGTATGTCTGTCTGTCTGTCTGTCTCTCTCCCTGAATAGTCTGCTGGTCCCTGCCGAATGACATAACAGTGTTGTTATGTTCAAATGTCGGTATGAATCGTATGTATTAAAAGAATGTATGCGTGACAAGAACAGTATGCAGGACTAGGCCTCGGCTTAAAATCTTCGTCCACAAGTATTATTAAAGATCAATCAATCAGTCAATGCTTCTTCTCTCTTACTCTCTCGTCCCCATCCAACCCACATACTCATCATCTCTCTCTCTCTCTCTCTCTCTCTCTCTCTCTCTCTCTCTCTCACACACACACACACACACACACACACACACACACACACACACACACACACACACACACACACACACACACACACACACAGAACAGGATGCATAGAACCAGGCACTCAGACAGGCAGAGACAGGCAGACAGAGAGAGAGAGAGAGAGAGGGGGGGGGGGGGGGGAGAGGAGAGAGAGAGAGAGAGAGAGAGAGAGAGAGAGAGAGAGAGAGAGAGAGAGAGAGAGAGAGACAGCAGCCAGCCAGCCAGCCAGCCAGCCAACCAGACAGACAGACAGAGGGGGTTGGGAGAGGCAAACTCCGAGCACAGTTCAAAACTACCGTCACTCTGCCAGTTCCATGGTGCGCCCCCCATCAAAGAGATGGGAGATACGGGGCAATTAACAGCCTGGTCGCTTCCAGGCGATGCAGGACTGCTGCCATGTACCCGACCTACCCGCGGGGACCCCCCAGTGGCGGCACCATGGCGACCGCTGTTCTTTGAGGACAATTGATTAGTCTGGGCGCACCCAGATTGGCAACTGCTCTCTCTGTCTCTTAAACTGTTAGCGGGGCAATTAAACTGCCCCAAACATGTCACCCTCTTTCTTTCCCTTTTCTTTCTTTTTTCTTTCTTTCTTTCTCTCTTCTCTCTCTTTTTTAGCGGGACGATTAAACTGCCCACAGAACATGTCAACTCTATTTTTCTTTCTTTCTTCTTTCTTTCTTTCTTTCTTCTTTTCTTTCTTTCTTTTTTTTTCTGGACGATTGTCTCGTCTCACCCACGATTAATCGAAAAGCCCCTCTTTTTTCTCTGAATTTTCTTTCTTTTTTTTCTTCTCTTCTTCTTTTGTGTCTCTGTTAGCTCAGTCAATCGAAAAGCCCCAAACATGTGAATTTTCTTCTTTTTCTTCTCTGCCTGTG
>JADBJO010000250.1:510000-512500 GCA_016801955.1 Conus betulinus | reverse complement strand
TATTAACCGAGTTTCCTCCCGTGCCTTCCTCAGCTGGATTCTTCGAAGACATCGCCCTGGACGATGAGGACTACAAGACGGTGAAGACTCTGCTGATGGCCCAGAACGCCAGCGACTTTTGAGCTGCAGGTGGAGGACCCTGGCATCCACACGCGGGGTTTGCTGCCGCCCCCACAACCCCTGCTGAAGGGGGCCCAGCGCCACGGGGACATGTACCACCGGCAGACGCTGAAGGACAAGCACATGCTGAAGAAAATCCTGCAGGAGAAGAAGCAGGAGCTGAAGAAGAGGTGCAAGGGGCAAGTAAGTCAGTGGGTGGTTTCTTCGGTGCTGTGGTTGGTTGGTTAGTGATTCATTCATTTATTTCATTGAATTCATCAGCATGGAGGATTTCAGACTCGAAGTAAGTTTAAATGGTACGCTGTGGTCAGCAGATGAATGATGACCAATAGAATAAACAACAGAAGAAATAAACAAACAACAAAAACAAAATAACACCACACAGGAAAAGGGGAAAAAAAAAAAAAAAAAAAAGGCCGGAGAATGATGGGGGGTTAGGGGATAGATAACTAGTGCTTACGTGGTGGAGAAATATTTCCGGGATACTGTAAAAGACGACTCGACAGTTTTAAACAGAACACTTCAAAACAAAAAAGTATTTCACAAAAAAAAACTTCACATCGGACCAGCAACATACAAGCAAAATATTTTGGAAACAGGTAAAATGCGTCTCATTTGTGCACAATATACTATGTTCAAGTACCGAATTCCAATTCATTGAATGATTTCTGTGCAAAATTTACGGGGTGGAGAAAGTTAAAAATTTCTCAATGCTACATTTTTGATGATCCATCTCTGACCTGGTACAACTGGATGATAACAACAGTTAAAAAAAAAACATATTTGAATCAGAATGCGGAGGGAAAATGCTCTTTATTTTGGGGAGGGGGGAGGGAGGGGGAAGAAGGGGAGAGAAATATTTCAGTTTTTTTTTGCGCCTTGTTCTGTATTGCGGTAAAATAAAAAGTTGGTGCCATGTTGTATTTCATGTGTTAATTTTTAGTTTCCATTTCCATCAAGGGGGGGGGGAGGGGGGGGGGGGGGGGGGGGGGGGGGGGGGGCGCACTGCACGCCGCCTAGTCCCTGTCCATTATAACGCCTGCAAAGCTAACAGGTCACAACCGCAGGTGTTGAAGCTATCAGTTCACTTCCCCTTGCTTATCGCCAGGCCGACAGCAGGGGGCCATGTCAGGGCTGCCAGGTTGCCAGCTAAGTCAAGAAATAAGTGAGAGAAAAAAAAATCGATGCAGTCTAGGTGTTTCTCTCTCTCTCTCTCTCTCTCTCTCTCTCCTCTCTCTCTCTCTCTGTCTCTCTCTCTTTTCTCTCTCTCTCTTTTATTATTATGGCCCAGTCGAACACACATGGCTTTATCAGTTCTGTTAAATTCATACTGGATTTTAAAAAAATGGGGTGGGGGTGGGGTTGAGAGGGGGGAGGGGGGGGGCCAGGGGTCACGTCGTGCAGAGATCATATCCTGAAAATGTCGATCCTCAGAAAGAAACAACACAAACAACATACGACATGGCACCTAAACTATTGACGTATTTGTGTTAACCCCACTAAGTCTTGCTAGGCGTGCAATACATTTTCATGTATTCTTCTTAATCTACTGAACCCACACATTCCCATATATTCCTCTTAATCTGTTAAACTCACACATTCCCATTAATTCCTCTTGATCTGTTGAACCACACATTCCCATATATTCCTCTTAATCTCTTAAACCCACACATTCCCATTAATTCCTCTTAATCTATTGAACCCACACATTCCCATTAATTCCTCTGAATCTGTTAAAACCCACACATTCCCATATACTCCTCTTCATCTGTTAAACCCACACATTCCCATATATTTCTCTTAATCGGCTGAACCCACACATTCCCATTAATTCCTCTTAATCTGTTGAACCCACAGATTCCCATATATTCCTGTTAATTCGTTGAACCTAGATTAAAAAAAAAATCAAAGTTGATGAAAAAACAAAAATTCAGAAAGGGTGGGTCTCAAAGTGGGGTGACTGCAGGTGGAAATTGGAACCATAAAAACAAATCTGCCTGACGAGAGACAATGCGTTTCGACCTGCTGGGTTGCACCCAGATCGAAGAGATAAATGACTATTTGTTCCCCTTCCCTATAACCTCCCACCCACAACACCCCAACCCCCTCTTTCCCCACCTCTCCCCAGCATCTTTCACAAATGTGTGTGCGTGTGTGTGTGTGTGTGTGTGTGTGTGTGTGTGTGTGTGTGTGTGTGTGTGTGTGTGTACGCGCGCGCGCGCGCGTGCGTGCGTGTGTGCGTGCCTGTGTGTGTGTGTGTGTGTGTGTGTGTGTGTGTGTGTGTGTGTGTGCGCGTGCGTGCGTGTGTGCGTGCCTGTGTGTGTGTGTGTGTGTGTGTGTGTGTGTGTGTGTGTGTGTGTGTGTGTGTGTGTGTGTGCGT
>JADBJO010000250.1:502500-505000 GCA_016801955.1 Conus betulinus | reverse complement strand
GTATTTGATGAACATTGTCAGGGCACGGGTTTCTTTAAGGGTTTCTTTCCAATGGATTCTTGCCATATTCCTTTTTTTTTCCGAGTCTGGTGGACAAAGTAAATGACGTCATATCCCTAAATGTTTGTTTTATATGTTATATTTTTGCTCTTTCTTCATAACAAAACAAATCGAAACTGTGTGGGCAAGTCATTTTGTTGGAAACATTGTGTTATGTCCTTATTCTTTGAAGTCGAGTGTTCTGCCAGGAGTTTTTTTTTGTTTGTTTGTTTTATTTTGTTTTTTGTCTTCTTTATAAAGACAAGCAAGGTCAGCTGGTTCAAAGTTTTTATGATTACATGTGAGCGCACGCGCAGACTCTCGCACGCACTCGCGCACGTAGTCTCGCAGGCACACATAAACATACACCCTCCCCCCACACTCACACACCACCATACACACACACACACACACACACACACACACACACACACACACACACACACACACACACACACACATGCGCGCGCGCACACACACACATAGGCACGCGCACACACATGCGCGCCACACACACACACACACACACACACACACACACACACACACACACACACACACACACACACACATCATCTATATCTATCTATCTATCTATCTATCTATCTATCTATCTATCTATCTATCTATCTATCTGTGTGTGTGTGTGTGTGTGTGTGTGTGTGTGTGTGTGTGTGTGTGTGTGTGTATTTGCACGAATACCTACTCTCTAGAATATCTTAACATTTCCTTAGTTCGAATAAAAAAATGAAAAACAAACAACAACAACAACAACAAAAAAAACACATACAAACAAACACAACAACAACAAACGAAACAAAGCGACACAAACAAAAGCCTAACAAATACACTTTTGGAAGAAACAAGCACATGTCAATAATAATCACTTTCTTCGGCGGATGAATTAACTTGCTTTTCTCGTTCCTTCCGCGTGGATCTGTCATATTAAATACAAGGGTGCCTTTTTCCCCCTCTTTGGATGTGTCTTTGGCCCAGTGGTACAGCATTAAGTTGGTATTCAGATGATACAAGTTCGAATCTCGCCGGCATTGGTATTGAACCAATAAAAAGCATTTTTGCTGACAATCGTTTTTTTTTTTTTTTTTTTTTTTTTTTTTTTTTTGGGGGTGTGCTGTCCCATTTTCTGTGTCACTTCAGTCGCATTGCACTCACGCCGCTCATTCCGACCTCCCCCCTCCCCCCCCCCCTCCGGCCCCCACTCCCCCTGTCCACAGCCACAGCCCGGCCCGGTCAGCTGCAGCCCCGGCACCGGCAATCCACAGGGAGCAGTCAATGTCCAGTCGTCAAGAAACAACCATCCGGAGGAGGCACTGCACTGCTGCCGACTGCTGACCATCTTCACGTGAGGTCGTTCTGATGGCATCAAGGCAGTGTTGAACAGGCCCCCCTCTCTCTCTTGGCGTGGTAATTCCGTCTGTCGAATCACCTGGGTTTTAAAGTGATTGATGGGTGAAATTGATGTCCTATGGCCCGGAGGCCCTTACGGACAAGGTTTCCCAGATTTCAGTTTGAGTAGATTTTGGTGCTGCTGTCCCCGTTGGTGATTGGTCGTAGTCGATGTCGTTGGTCGTCTGAGTCTCTGAGGCAGTCTCCTCCCCAGACCTTTTACAGTCTCTTTTCAGGGCCACTTGATATCGATCCACACGATCCAATTTTGGCCAGCACGGTAGAACACGCTAACTGATCGCCTCACTGGCTGGGAAGCCAGAGGGCAGGGGTGTGAGTCTCAGAGGTTCAACCCAAGGCTGGACCTTGTGGATCCTCTTTGTAAAAAAATCACCAGGGGCGGGCGTGGACGTTGTACCTGAGTGTCCATCACCTGTCTGTCCTCTCTGTGTGCAGGCAGAAGAAGCAGTGTCGGGAGAACAAGGCCTTGCTCCGGGACGAGCTGAGCGAGCTCCGCAAGAAGTGGCTCAAGATCCGCGCCCAGCTCAAACGCCAGCGGGAAGCCTACAAGGAGCGGAAAGCCTTCTTCCGCCGCCAGAGGCGCGACAGAGCCTACAGGAGAAATCGTTCCAATAAAGTGAGTGCTTCCACAGTGCTAGTGTTGTTATTGTAGTTATTGGTTTTTGTCTTGTTGTTGGTGCACGTGATGTTTTGATGGTGGCATTGCTGTTGTTGTTGCTGCTGTCGTTGTTGTTGTTGTTACTGTTACTGTTGTTTGTTGTTGTTGCTGTTGTTCATTCTCATGACTTCGTAGAGAGGCGACACCGCAATATCAACAACGGTCGCAGTGGCTGTAAAAGTATATGTAGCAGTAGCAGCAGCAGCAGCAGCTAAAAGAAGCAGAAGCAGTAGAAATTGTAGCTGTTGTAGAAACATTGGTATACAGACTTTCAGATCTGTTGTATGGCTTAGGTGTTGACAACTGTACTAAATTCGTTCCTTGGTGAACTTTCTCCTGATTGTTGCGCTTAAATCACATAGAAGTAAGATTACA
>JADBJO010000250.1:487500-497500 GCA_016801955.1 Conus betulinus | reverse complement strand
CTGTCAAGTCGTCAAGAGGCAACCCCACCGGAGGAGACACTGCACTGCTGCCGAGTCACTTCGGTGGTGTTCAGTGGCGCCTGTTCTGATCGAACATACGCAGGACAACACCTACTAAGCCCCCTACTGACGACAATAATTGCTTAGTCGCGGAGCCGGCGTGAGTGAGCTCTCCCTCCGGAGGGCGCCACCACGTCCGTCCAACGACAGCCCCCCATGGACTCGCCGATACCGGTGACCCCGACGGAACCAAACCAAGACCACAGACGTGAAGAGGACATCGATACTGAGGTCACCATAAGAGCAGGGCATGAAGGGCCACAGAATTTGAGACTTTTTTTATGCTGATCGATGACAATGAGAATGACGATGATTTAAGATGATGCTTCGGATTTCCATTTCGGTCTGAGACTACATGACAGGGCTGTACTCTACGCTTCCTTTCATAATATATCCCGGCGTCAACCAGGCCCGAGAGATACAGACACTTGCAGTGTTGGTCAGGAAATTTCAGCAACACTCTCAGAAACGCATCCATTAAGTGGATGAAACTCGACTGTGTGGTCCCAGTCTTCCCAACTGAGTCCGCAGCAAACTCAACCATGGGTAGGATCCGGCCGGGGCAGAAAAACCCACATGACTCTGATGGGATTCGAACCCACGACCTCCCAGCCAGGAGTCCGCGACGCTAACCACTTCGCCACGGCGGCTGGTACTTTTCTTTTTTTTTTTTTTCTTTTTTTTTTTTTTTTTTTTTTTTTTTTTTTAATGAATATGGCTCTACGCATTACTACAACACTGTTAGCATCGCCCCCATTCCGGAAGTGTTAAAAAAATGTAGATTTTTTGTTGTTATACATGTTTTCAGCAAATACTGTCGTAATCGTCTTTTGTTCTCATCGCAGCAATATGCGTTGCTGCATGTCTGACATCCCTAAAGCACTTGAAAGGAACACAGCAGCAGTATGAACAGGCATTGAGGAATGATAATTCGAATGTGGTCTTAATTTGCATTATGATGAGCATTTTCTTTTCCTAGGTCTTTAACCAGGGGATGCATGGAGCACAAGATTGAAATAGCTCATTCACTTATCTTGCGTTTTCCATGGTAGTCAAAAGTAGTCAACAACAACAACAACAACAACAATAACACACACAGCACAACACAACAACACACACAACACACACACACACACACAACTCTCTCTCTCTCTCTCTCTCTCTCTCTATATATATATATATATATATATATATATTATATATATGTACATTATATATATACATCTCTCTCTCTCTCTCTCTCTCTCTCTCTCTCTCTCTCTATATATATATATATATATATATATATATATATAATAACTACAGTTCATAAGGAAACTTTAAAACCACTAGCAAAACCTTTCATTTTTCATTCAAGTATTTCAATTTTAGTATGTATTTGTTTGTCATATTTCTGTTCAAAATAGCCCGTTTTGTCGTCTTTCAATGTCTAGATTTCCACTCCAAGGTGATAGCTAAACTTCTGTGCGTCCTCTGTCTTTTCTTTCTTTTTTTCTTTTTTTTTTTTTTTTTTAAGTGATTGCTGTCCAGTTCATCTCTAGACAGCTCAGTCGACAATGTAGATTCTCATAAGCAAATGCGTGTGTTCATTAGGAAATCAGAGACTTAATGGTATAGCCCATTACCTCACGATGAGGCATCCGTTTTTCATCTGCGGAGAATGTTTCTTCTTTCAGGATGATTTCAAGAATGGCACCTTAGGGGCTTTATTGCCATAGCTGAAGCCAGTACCTGCATACCACCGCTTCACATAGTAACATCTTGTAGATGTTGGCCTTAGGGTCCAACCTCTGTGAAACATTGACAGGTATTTGGGGCAGAGGCCATGGTATTCGAGTTAATTATGAAGGTAACGAGTAGATTTTTCGAACAGCAGGCATGTGGTTTCAAACAACGGGGGTGATACCCTTCACTGTGCAGCTGCTGCTCGTTTGTGGGCAAGCGGGGGAACGGGCCTCAGGCTATCTCCATCGGCAAGAACTGCGATAAGTTTGGCATCGTGGTGCACGAGCTGGGTCACGTGATTGGATTCTGGCACGAGCACACGCGACCGGACCGTGACGAACACGTGCAGATCATCTACAAGAATATCATGCCAGTATGGCCGAAGTGATTGTCCAACGTGAGCGAAACGATAGGCAGGATGGTTAGCATGCTTGTTTGTTTGTTGGTTTGTTTGGCGTTTGTTTTGTCTGTTTCGAGAGAAAGTTCAGGGGCGATGCTCTTGTTTAGTTTTGAATAGTGGATTTCTGTGTTCACGTCTATGTTAGTTTGTTTGTGAAGCCCGTTAATGATATGCCTAAAGTCTAGTTATTGAATGCCTGTCAACACCAAACGCGTGAAAACCTCCTCACATGCTGAGAATGTTATTTTTGATGACTGATAATAGATATCACCTTCTTTGAAGCAGAAATTTATGAAGTGATTTTTTGAGTCATAGCCACCGAAGCGAAATTGATCTCAACAGACATAATAGCCTGTTTGGTTTTACTGTTTCAAAATGACAGTGACTGAAATACTTCGCCAAGCACAGGAGTTTAACTTTTGGGTCAAAAGTACACCGTACTTCCACCGAAAATAGTACCGTCTTCTGATTGGTAGGAATAGTCGTCGGTGTTTTACATGTCTCCGTGTTCATTGTGCGCTTCTAATGTCCCAAGAGCTGCGCATCGGAAGATCAAAATGAACGGGAAGAGACGTATATGCACAGCAAGCTGTACAGATACGGCAGAAATGACCCTGTTACAACTGGGCTATGTGAGAATTACAATCCACTGGCGCTTAGATTTCACAAGAAGCCACTGATATTTCGTTGAGAGCAATGCTTTTTGGTGTGTGTGTGTGTGTGTGTGTGTGTGTGTGTGTGTGTGTGTGTGTGTGTGTGTGTGTGTGTGTGTGTTTCCGTGTAAGTCTTACGGAACTATATATAAAATTCTTCGAAAATGATTCATCGGTTCAGCTGGATGACTGATGGGAACGGAGTAACCATTATCTAACCTCTAGCGGTAATGATGCGTACCGATGCATGCTGAGACAAAACCAATGTGTTACACGTGCAGTTCGGCAGAGTTCAAGGAAAGATTTCGTTACAGATGCTGACAGCGTGTTTTTGCATTCAAAAAGGTTTAATTCAGTGTGATCATGATTTTCTTTACAGATGTTTTAAATGCAGTACCAGCGGCAAGATGTCTGGTATATGACAGAAAGCCAGGTTAAGGTTTTATCGGGTTCAACTTCGTTAGTCACTATTCATCCTGAGCGAAGCTTCATCAATCAATGACTGAATTACAAAGCAGAATGAAAAAAAGAATCAAAATACCCAGGCACAACACAGCATTTTCTGCATACCTCGCACAGAAAATATTCTTTTACATCTTGGTGTGAAGAGGTCAGGGAGTACCTTCTGGCGAAAATGAAAAAATTTTCCATCTTTGAGGAACAAAGAAAGAGGTTGGATTACATTCTGCTGTTATCCTGAGAATTTTTTTTTCTTTACATTCAATGTCTTTTAGATTCTATGCGTGAACAGGTCAGGAGTACATTCTGGTGTTAACATTTCTTAAATTACATTCTGGTGTTAGCCTGTCTATTGCATTCTTATGTCAACAAGCCAGGGGTACATTCTGATGTTAACATGTCTTTACACTCTAGTTTGAACAGTTAGCCAGTCTATTGCATTCTAGTATGTTAAAGAGGCCATTTTCTAATGTTAACATGTCTTTTTTAAATTGTAGTGTGAACAGGTCAGTACATTCTGATGTTAAAGAGTCTTTCATAATGTTAACAGGTCGTACATCCTGGTGTTTAAATTTTCACATTGGTGTCAACAGGCCAGGCGTACAGTCTAGTGTTAACATGCCTTTTACAGTCTAATGTGAACAGGCTAGGAGTATTTTGTGTTAACATAACTTTAAACAATCTGGTGTGAACAGGTCAGGAGTATTCTCTGTGTTAAAAGAGCACATTCTAATGTTAACACGTCTTTTTACCACGTGGTGTGAACAGGTCAGTTTTACCACGTGGTGTGAACAGGTCTTTTACCATGTGGTGTGAAAGAGGTCTTTTCTTCTTTTTTTACGTGGTGTGAACAGGTCTTTTACATTCTGGTGTGAACAGGTCTTTTACCATGTGGTGTTACAGGTCTTTTACCATGTGTGGTGTGAACAGGTCAGTAACAGGTCTAGTGTGGTGTGAACAGGTCTTTTACCACGTGGTTAACACAGGTCTTTTACCACGTGGTGTGAACAGGTCTTTTACCATGTTGTGTGAACAGATCTTTTACCATGGTGTCAACAGTTTACCACGTGGTGTGAACAGGTCTTTTACTGTGGTTTACAGTCTGGTGCCAACAGGCTGTGAGTATATTTTTGAATTAACATCACAGGTCTTTTACCATGTGGTGTGAACAGGTCTTTTACCATGTGGTGTGGTTTACCACGTGGTGTGAACAGGTCTTTTACCATGTGGTGTGAACAGGTCTTTCACCATGTGGTGTGAACAGGTCTTTTACCATGTGGTGCGAACAGGTCTTTTACCATGTGGTGTGAACAGGTCTTTTACCACGTGGTGTGTGAACAGGTCTTTTACCATGTGGTGTGAACAGGTCTTTTACCATGTGGTGTGAACAGGTCTTTTACCATGTGGTGTGAACAGGTCTTTTACCATGTGGTGTGAACAGGTCTTTTACCACGTGGTGTGAACAGGTCTTTTACCATGTGGTGTGAACAGGTCTTTTACCATGTGGTGTGAACAGGTCTTTTACCATGTGGTGTGAACAGGTCTTTTACCATGGTGTGTGAACAGGTCAGGAGCACAGTTTGGTGCTAACAGTCAGTTTACATTCTGATGTTAACGGATCTTTTACATTTTGATGTTAACGGATCTTTTACATTCTGATGTTAACTGTTTTTTTTTTTTTTTTTTTTTTTTTTTTTTTTTTTTACATTCTGATGTTAAAGGGTCCTTTACATTCTGATGTTAAAGGGTCTTTTACATTCTGAGGTTAAAAGGGTCTTTTGCGTTCTGATGTTAAAGGGTCTTTTACTTTCTGATGTTAAAGGGTCTTTTACATTATGATGTTCACGGGTCTTTTTACATTCTGATATTAACGGGTCTTTCACATTCTGGTGTGAACATGGTCTTTTCCATTCTCCCTGTGGCGTCAACAGGTCAGGAGTACAACTTCAACAAGCTGACGGCCAGCGACGTGAACTCGCTGGGGGAGACCTACGACTACAGCAGCATCATGCACTACGCGCGCAACACCTTCGCCCGCAACAACTACCTGGACACCATCCTGCCCCGCCGCAAGCCCGGCATGGTGGTCCGCCCCGAGATCGGCCAACGCGTCAAACTCAGTCCGGGGGACATCCGCCAGGCCAACAAGCTCTACAGGTGTCCCAGTGAGTGTGCAGAAGGAATAGGATGACCTACTTATCGTGTGTAAGACTTAGGATAATTTTTTTTCTGCCAGTGATTGGCAGTGGGTTACAGTCAGGACGAGCACGTAGGGGGATATGGCCATCAGGAAATACCCATTTCGGGATAGCGGGAATGATGACTTATCTAAGATTGTGTTTTGCAACCAGAACACTTTAAGAAGGCGCCGAAGGGATTCGAACCCGCAGAGCTGGTCTACCAACGCGGTGGTTTAGCCAAATGAATCTACCAGACTTCTCATGACCGCCGAGCATCATTGGTACCGCCATTACATGGATGCTCAGAGGCAAGCACAATACCGTGTTCCTCTATAAAAAAAAAAAATCAAATCAGCTTCATCTTTCGCCACCAGTCATTCTTCTTCGGACCAAGAGAATCAGACCGGTCGCAGTCCTCTCCTTCCGCTGCCTGTAGCTTCGCTTCTAAATGGGGCACATTTCATCAGATAGGAAAAAAACAACGATGTACTCTCTCTCTCTCTCTCTCTCTCTCTCTCTCTCTCTCTCTCTCTCTCTCTCTCTCTCTCTCTCTCTGCGCTTCGTTCGTCTGCTCATCCACTGTCAAGTGTAAAGATTGACACTGACGGACAGATGGGTTCGAAGTGTAGGCAAGATGTTTTTGATGTCCTGGCACTGCAGCTGGTCATTTCAGATCAGGTGTTTGTCGTTCTTTGATGGCGCTTATGTCACCCTGCACACCGGACTTCAGCGTATAATCCCTGCCAGCGAGCTCGGGATAGGAGGGGAAATCCGCCTAACGTGCGCTCACAAACTTTTCTCACCCAAACACCACAACATTTGTGCAGTAAAGTAAAGAGTTCCCCATTGAAGAAACGTGCCTGGCGTTAAACAACAACAACAACAACAACAACAACAACAACAACAACAACACACACCACCACCAACAACAACAACAACAAAACGGGCGACGAAAGGACAGGTCATCGCCCGGTCAGGTCTAACTCCTGGGCGGGGGGAGTCCTGATACGATCTTCTTGGTCGGCCGGGCTACAAACAGCATCATTTGAATTGTCCCTGGGCAACTCTTGTCACGATTCTTTTACCTGGGTAGATGCTGTGAGTATGCAACGAAAAAAAAAAAGACGCTGGAAGGCAAGTGGATTCAGGTAAGAAGTAACGTAATAGTGAAACATGGGAAGGGCAGTCCTGGCTTATTGCGGCTTGCTTACTGTGTGTGGAAACATTCGTATATATGGTACATACATAAAGGTAAGTTTGAAGCGTATTTGTCTATGCATGCCTGTTAACATTCATACTAGCTCGCTCCTACATTAGATGCAATCACATTCACCAGACAGAAAAAGAAACATTTGGACACGAAAGCTGTAATCTGAGGCCAGAAATGTGAGCATTCTGCAAAATTATGGGACTTTTCCTTTTGCGTCGGCTTTATAATCTGAAATGTATAACTTGACTAGGAATTCATTCACGTTGGCTGTCAGTCATCTGCTGGTGGTGTGGGTGTGGTGCAGAGTGTGGGCGCACCTTACAGGACTCTAGCGGCAAGTTCTCTCACCAGCCGGCACGGACAGACAGCGAGCTGTGCCAGTGGAGGATCTCCGCCACCCACGGCGAGAAGATCGTGCTCAACATCACCCAGCTGGACCTCCTCCCAAGTCCTACAACTGTGAGATGGACTACCTGGAGGTGCGCGATGGATACTACGTCAAGTCACCACTCCTCGGTACGGTTTGTCTTCTTCCCGGTGTTCTTCTTCTTGTTTTTTTTTTGTAGAACAGGGAGTACTTCACAATGGGAACGAAGAAATGCTGTCTGTGTGTCTGTCTGTGTGTCTGTGTCTGTCCGTGGTCAAAATGTGGTCCACTCGCTCCAGTCAAAACCTCTGGGCCGATCTTTCTGAAAATTTGTACGTATGTTCATTATGGGTCACGGATTATGCCCTATGTTTTATTTTACAGAATTGCCGTTACTAACGGCTATAACGGTCCCAAACGGTTTTTTTCTTCTTTATGGAACATCTCAGAAAGTACTTGTATTCAAGATAAACTGGGAGTACGTTTATATGCGTTGCCTCTTGTTCTCCTTGTTCTTGTTCTTCTTGTTCTTGATGTCGTTGTTGTTGTTATTATTATTATTAGTTTTGTTTGTTGTTGTTGTTGTTTCTTCTTCTTCTTCTTCTCCTCCTCCTTGCGCACAGATTTATTCAGATATTCAAAATAATACACTTGTGGGATTTTGATAACGATGTCACTTTCTTTTCAATTTTTGAAACTATATCCAAATGGGATTGGGAAAGCTGCAACAAACTCAAACCTGATGTGCTCGAATCATATACAACATCAGTTTTTTTTTCTTCTTTTTTCTTTCTTTTTTTTTTTTTTCTTCTTTTTTTTTTTTTTAAATGTTCTTTGCCTTTTGACGACACTTTTTATTTTTGAAATTATAGACATATTGGATTAGGAATGCTAAACTCATTGCTCATGAGTTCGGATAGTATACAACATAATTTTTTTTCTGTTTTGTTTTCTCTGATAAATGTTCTTTACCTCTTTCTTTTTTTTTTTCTTTTTTTGTTTATTCACATATATATATTTTTTTACTCTTACAAATCACCGTTGTCACAGCTTGAGAAACATACTGGATGTTTGCCTAGGTCACGTAACGTGTAAACTTCTTCCAGATTATAGAACTCTTTCGCCTTTTTTTTTTATGTAAAACAGGTACACACGCGCATCTGGTGACCTGTTCAACTTGTAGACTGGATCGACAAATTGATCTGTTGCGTACATAAGATTGACAGATATGGTGGTCTGTTCCATGCATTACATGGATGGATATAACGATCTTTTCTGTATGTCTCAGAGATATAGTGATCCTGCTTACTTATTGCACAGCTGTAGTGAACTGTGTCTTAAAAACTGCATAGATATAGTGATCTGTTCTATCCATTGCACGTATTTCAGACACAGCAATCTGTTTTAAAGACTTGACAGATGTAACAATCCGCTTCATTTTAGTGCAATTTGCATGAATATAATGATGTGTACCGTGTACCAGAGAGATATAGTATGCTGCTCCTTTCCTTCACATGATATAGTAATTGATTCCATAAACTGCATAGATAACGTTGTTTATTCCATGTCTGTCTATCTGTCTGTCTGTCTGTCTGTCTGTCTCTCTCTCTCTCTCTCTCTCTCTCTCTCTCTCTCTCTGCACCAATTTTGCGTTAATATAACAATCTGTTCCATATATTACGTACATATGATTATTTGTTCGGTATTTGCATGGATGTAATGATCCATAAAAGTGTTCCATAAAGTGCGTGGATTTGATGAAGTATCCTACGTGTTGCGTGAATATGATGATCCGATCCCTATCGTATAGATATAGTGATTCGTTCCATATTTGGCATAGACATAGTGATGTGTTCCACATATTGCTTAGACACAATGATCTATTATATAGTTTGTTTATAAGATCAGGCCCGTGTATTCAATAATCATAATGACCCGTTCCATGTTGCACGAACATGATTACTGTCCCAGATTGCACAGGTACACAGTTTCCATGTAGAGCAGACATAGAGATATGTTCCCTATATTGCACAAATAGAGTGGTCTGTTTCATATATTGGATAAATAAACTGAAGCTTTTAATATAGTGCACAGATACACTACCCGTTCCCTATGTTCCACAAATAGTGTTCTGCTGCTCCACACAATACAAAGATACGGTGACCCGTGCCATATATTCCACAAATAATGCGTTCTGCTCCACAGGATTCGAAGACACAGTGACCTGTTCCATTTATTCCTCAAAAAATGCGTTCTGTTGCATATGATACGAGGATATAGTGAGCTGCTCTATTTTTCCCACCAATAAAATGTTTTGCCCCACATGATACGGAGATATAGTGATCCGTTCTATTTTTCCCACAAATAAAACGTTTTGCCCCACATGAAACAAAGATATAGGGATCCGTTCCATACATCTACGTCATCTTCTCATCCCTGCAGGTCGGTTCTGCGGCACCAGAGTACCCGAAACCCTCATCACCAGTGACACCCGAATGTGGATCGAATTCAGAAGCTCCAGGGGGCTGGGCAAAGGGATTTTTTGCCGAGTACGAAGGTAAGCCTCGCTAACTCTTGGTCCACTCTCACCGCTAAATCCTGTGGATTTGTGCTGCTGTTGGGGATGAAGCCTGGTTTTATGTGCCTGGGGGTTCCGTAGTCTACCTTCATCAGCAAGTGGAATTACAAATTGTTGGCCACAATTGTCGAGTTCTAGTGATTCAATTTTAAAATCTATTAATACCTAGATGTTTGTATAATTAGAAAAGTTAACTGTGGCATGTAATGATAAGAGATTACAGAAACAGTAATTCCTTGGTATTTGTATAAGTAGAAAAAAAATTAACTGTGGCATTTGATAGCAAAGACAGAAGTGCTGCGCCACCAAACGAAAGAATATACAAATTACAAAACAAAAAGAACGCGTTTCGGCCTATTTGTCTTCTT
>JADBJO010000250.1:477500-485000 GCA_016801955.1 Conus betulinus | reverse complement strand
AAACGTTTATCTTATTTATATCCGTGATGAAGTACTTTTTAAACAGAGAGAGGCTGAGGAAGAGATAAGTATGTTTACAGCTCGCTTTTAGCCTGTCTCTTTTATACGCATATGAACATTACGTATTGGGCTAAGCGATTCGACGAAATTCCTAAAACGTTCGCGCGATTGGTACCAGTAAAAGGCGCTTTGCATTGCTGCTGAGAGCTATCGGGGAGATCGGGTGGCGGAGGTTTTTTGTCAACACCACCCCCCCCCCCCCCCCCCCCCCCCCCCCCCCACCCCCCGCCGCACTCCTCCCTTCGCCACACTTAAGAATCCTGAATGTTTTTTTTTTGTTTTGTTTGTTTTGTTTTGTTGTTGTTTTTTACATCTCGCAATTTACAGTGTCCCTCTCTGGGTTCTCTTCAGGACAAACACGCACACGCGCTTCCGGATGATTGGGCGCCTGAAGGCCGAGCCGTATTCAAATGTGTGTGTGGTGTGTGTGTGTGTGTGTGTGTGTGTGTGTGTGTGTGTGTGTGAGTGTGTGTGTGTGTGTGTGTGTGTGTGTGTGTGTGTGTGTGTGTGTTTTCAAATTAGCTCTCGGACGCTTTTTGTTTACCGGGAAATTTGATCCGCATGAAGTTCACTTTTGTTCCTCCTCGACCAGATCCAGCTGGAACTCTTTTCCGCTGCTTTAGGCATTGCCTTTAGGGCTATGAGCCTATTTTCACCAGAAATTAAGACCATCTTCTTGAGATTAAAGCTACAAGCAACATTACTTTACCTTGAGATTAAAAGGAGAGAGCTACATCCCCCAAACCACAGCATTGGCAGATACACTTCCAAACACAACATAGGTAGACACACCTCCAAACACAACATAGACAGACACACCTCCAAACACAACATAGACAGACACACCTCCAAACACAAGGTAGGTAGACACACCTCCAAACACAACATAGACAGACACACCTCCAAACACAAGGTAGGTAGACACACCTAGACACAACATAGACAGACACACCTCCAAACACACAGGTAGACATCCAGACAGACACACACCTCCAAACACAAGGTAGGTAGACACACCTCCAAACACAACATAGACAGACACACCTCCAAACACAAGGTAGGTAGACACACCTCCAAACACAACATAGACAGACACACTTCCAAACACAGCATAGACACACACCTCCAAACACAACACAGATAGACAGACCTGAAACACCTCCAAACACAGATACACCTCCAAAGGCAATAGGTAGATACACAAACACAATAAGACAGATACACCTCCAAAACACAACGTAGGTATATACACCTCGAAACAGAACATAGACAGACACACCTCCAAACACAACATAGACAGACACACCTCCAAACACAAGGTAGGTAGACACACCTCCAAACACAACATAGACAGACACACCTCCAAACACAAGGTAGGTAGACACACCTCCAAACACAACATAGACAGACACACCTCCAAACACAAGGTAGGTAGACACACCTCCAAACACAACATAGACAGACACACCTCCAAACACAAGGTAGGTAGACACACCTCCAAACACAACATAGACAGACACACTAAACACAAGGTAGGTAGACACACCTCCAAACACAACATAGACAGACACACTTCCAAACACAGCATAGACAGATACACCTCCAAACACAACATAGACAGATACACCTCCAAACGCAACATAGATACACGCTGAAACAACATATACAGATGCACCTCCAAACACAATAGTCACAGATACACCTCCAAAGCAATATAGGTAGATACATCTCCAAACACAATATAGACAGATACACCTCCAAACACAACGTAGGTATATACACCTCGAAACAGAACATAGACAGATACACCTCCAAACACAATATAGACACATACACCTCCAAACACAACGTAGGCAGATACACTTCGAAACAGAACATAGACAGATACACCTCCAAATACAATATAGACAGATACACCTCCAAAAACAACATAGATACACCTCCAAACCACAAAATAGGCAGATACACCTCCAAACCACAAGATAGGCAGATACACCTCCAAACCACAAGACAGGCAGATACACTTCCAAACCACAAAATAGGCAGATACACCTCTAAACACAGCATATGCAGAGAGACTTCCAAACACAACATATACACGTCTAAAACACAACATATATATCACGATTAGTGGAAAGACGTAAAATGAATGACACACACAACGTATACACCTCCAAGCACAACATAGGTAGATACACATCAAACCACCTTGTTGTGACCTCTATGGCGGGGGCTTTGGCTGGAAAACCATATTCCACCGAGCTGGAGACCAGACTGGGACACTTCTCAGCCTCAACTATATACAGTGTGATGCCCGGGGTGTGGTTTCAGCGGTGTGTGGCGGAGAGATCTACAAGGACCAGGGGTTCCTGACCAGCCCCAACTACCCGGACGAGTACCGGCCCAACAAGGAGTGCGTGTGGAAGATCGGCGTGGAGGACGGCTACTCCGTGGCGCTCAAGTTCCAGACGTTTGAGGTGAGGACGTTCACTGTGGTGCAGGGAGATGGAGACTGTGCAGACTGCCAGACACACAGACACAGCACGGTGTGAACATGCATGTATGCATACGATAGTGCGGACACATAGACAACTAGCCAAGCACACACAGATACACAGACGCGCGCGGGGCGGGCGGGGGGGGGGGGGGGGGGGGGGGGGGGAGTTTTCTCCTGCTTGTTTGCCCAGCCTTTCGGACCCTGCCAGTGGTATTAACCCGCTCCCGCCGCTCGTTCCTACCCCCCCCCCCCCCCCCCCCCCCCCCCCCCCCCCCCCACACACACACACACACGCAGCCATATCCACGTCCACATTTGTCCAGTTACAGCCACACCAACAGCAATTCACTGGGTCCCTCTCACATCAACACCACATAGCAACTCACCAGAGGAGACACCCCACTGCTATCGATAAACGATCTTGTCTTAATAAATGCCAGTTCTGACCCAGCATACGCAGTATAACATTTTTAAAGATTATTTTTTTCAATTACAACATACACAAAATAGCATTTTTCAAAGCTCACTTTCAACAGAACATACGCAAGGTAGCAACTTTTAAACTCACTTTCAATGACGATGATGTTTGGTTTGTGTCTTCATCTAATCTGTACTCATGTTTCATTGTCTCTAGTTTCTTGTTTTATCTTCTTTTTGTTGTTGTTGTTTTAATTTTTTCTTTGTTTTATCGTTGAATCAGTCAGACCTTTGTTGTTGCTTATAAAAAAAAATCTGTCCGGTTTGTGACATCTGCAGTATAGGCCGTTCTAGCCTTTTTGTGATGTATGAAAGATTTAATTGTTGAACAATAGGAAAGCACGCTTAATTTCATGCGCTAATGAAAAAATAAAGAATGATAATGTAATTGAGTACAAGTATGTCATATCAGGATTTTATACCAAGAGTAGTAATTATCCCTCATTGCTTCACGCCCAACAGATAGAGAGCCACGACAACTGCGTGTACGACTACTTGGAGGTCAGGACGGAAATGAACATACGTCGCCTCTGATTGGTCGATTCTGCAGCTACAAAATCCCAGACGACATCAAATCGACCGGAAACAAACTGTACGTCAAATTCGTCTCTGACGGGTCCGTACAGAAAGCTGGTTTCTCCGCCAAATTCGTGAAAGGTATGATGATGGAACTTGAGGAAAAGTGCAACCGAGTTCTCCCTTCGTATTGTGCGTCAGGGCATGCTATTCCTTGACCTCATTATTTGTCGCTTGACAGAAAATTTGACGAAATCAACATTTTTCTTTGAAAGGATTAATTTTAACCAATCGTTGCAAAGAGTTTACCTCATATGGTCAGACAGACCAATGAAAACGGGTGATTATCATTTCTTATGAATAATACCCATGTGTGCAGTTTCCATGAAGGGAAGGTGAACTGCTCTCTTACCCAATACTAGATTAGGCTGTATGAACATGCTCTACATTTTTGTGTAATCTGTCTCTCTCTCTCTCTCTCTCTCTCTCTCTCTCTCTCTCTCTCTCTCTCTGTGCGCGTGCGTGCGTGCGTGCACGCGCGCGCGCGCCCCGCGCATGTGTGTGTGTGTGTGTGTGTGTGTGTGTGTGTGTGTGTGTGTTTCTACTCAGTATCCTCTCACTTGAACGGCTTGAACCGTAATGATTCGTTTCAAAATATAAAGTCTGTCAGAGGTAAACTATATACGTGATGAAATCGCCAATTCCTCTTCTAAGTGGCAGTCATGCTGAAAAGTGTATCAACAGGTGTTGCTCTTTCTGCCATCACTATGGCCATGAGGTAAGGGGTACTTTACAGTATTTGGAGTCCCATAAGCTATAATTTATTGGGGGGGAATGTGATCCTCGTCTATGAAATCGGAAGTCTTTCTGAGTTAAGTTGTGCTTTTGAATTAAGTACATTTTCATTTGTTGGCAGATTTGTACTGATGTAGTGGAATGGTTGTCTCTCTGTTCTCTTGTATTTTTAAAATACATCTTTCAATACATCAGTTGTTAAATTAGTTATGATTTTGCTGAGTTTAGTAAATATTGAGAGCAAGGTTCTGGATGTATTTGCTGGCAAAATTTTGAAGATAAACGACCATCATCATCATCATCATCATCATCATCATCATCATCATCATCACAACAACCACCACCACCACCACCATCATCATCATCATCATCACCACCACTGCCACAACCGTCATCATCATTACTACTATTATTACTATTATTATTATGACTGTCTCATGCGGCGGACGGCGGGGAAACATCAAAGAAAGTGTGTCTATGGCAAAATCCGACGATTTCACGTGCCTGACCTTTGCATGTTTTATTTGTAGAGTTTGACGAATGCAGCTCTCCAAGTCACGGTTGTGATCACATCTGTGTCAACACCATGGGCAGCTACAGGTGTGAGTGCCGCATTGGCTACGAGCTTCATTCAGATGGAAAGAGATGCGAAGGTACCTACTTCAGGAATACAGGGAAACTTACTTGTAGCCACTCATCCAGTCAAGACGTCATCGCATACCTATAAACACTCTTCCAGTCAAGACGTCATCACTTACCTATAGTCTTCACTTCATCACTTACCTATAAACAGTCTTCACTTTATCACATACCTATAAACACTATCCCAGTAAAGACTTCATTACTTATAAACAGTCTTTACTTCGTCACTTACCTATAAACACTCTTCCAGTGAAGACTTCATCACTTACCTATAAACAGTCTTCACTTCATCACTTACCTATGAAGACTCTTCACTTCATCTCTTACCTATAAACACTCTTCACTTCATCACTTACCCGTAAACACTCTTCACTTCATCACTTACCTGTAAACACTCTTCACTTCATCACTTACCTATGAAGACTCTTCACTTCATCACTTACCTATAAACACTCTTCACTTCATCATCTTACCTGTAAACACTCTTCACTTCATCACTTACCTGTAAACACTCGTCACTTCATCACTTACCTATAAACACTCATCTAAAGACTTTTTTGTTCTGTGTCATCTCTAGTTTGGGTTAATACAAAACTGACCATCCGTTAGAAGTTTTTTCCCCTTTGTCCTTGCCAGATTAACCTGCCATGATAAAAGGTATGTTGTCACCTGCGTCAGCCAGTTTGAGGGTGATTATGCAAATATAATTCAACCGATTTTTTTTTACAAAACATGGTGGAAATAGACAATGCAGCCCAAAGATAAACCCATCGAATTTTGGAGCGGATGTGAGAAGCGATTGTCACGAACACGGATGTCACGCTCATCTTGAGTTTCCTTACAGCTGCCTCCAACAAGGAGGCAAAGTTTTCAGCCTGCGCGTGTGTTGCTGTGTTTGTTTGTCTGTCGGCAGGTTCACTCAAAAACTATGCAACAGAACTTAACCAAACTTTGACGAAAGATGGAATATAGCCCTGGGACTAAGTCATTGAATGTTGGGATGGCGAATCCGGATCTAACGGCGAATCCTGCATTGTTCGTTATATTGTCAACCTGCTTCACAGGAAGAATAGAGGAATGTTTTCACCGATCATGGCGTAAACATTGTCAAATGATTCACATCATTTTCAGATAGGTAGAATCGTGTGTCACAATACACGCGCGCGCGTACACACACACACACACACACACACACACACACACACACACACACACACACACACACACACACACACACTAATCCGCTGGTTGGACTTTCACCAAACAATTTTCAACAGTTGATGAAATGGACAGTTAATACACCACGCTATGTGTTGTTGTCGTTGTTGCAGATGCCTGTGGTGGGGTACATAGAAGAAGAGGAAGGGGTCCTGCAGAGTCCCTCCTTTCCCGACCTGTACCCGCCCAACAAGAACTGCGTGTGGCAGATCGTGGCCAGGGACCAGTACAAGATCACCGTCACCTTCACCCACTTCGACCTGGAGGGACACAACGTACGTGACCCACACCCGCCTTCCTTTTTCTGCCTTCGTTGATGATGATGTTGAAAAAAGAAGAAGAAGATGATGATGATGATGAAGATCATGATCATGATGATGACAATGATGATCATGATGATGATGATGGTGATGATGATGATGATGATGATGAAAGATGGTGATGATGACGACGAAGACGACGACGACGACGACGACGACGACGACGACGACGACGACACGACGACGATGATGATGATGATGATGATGATCTTCTTCTTAAGCGTTCCAGTATCTGGTAGCGTGGGAACTCGTTTTTTATCCTGTTGGGGTACTCACATTATACTCAAGAGTATAGTCAGTTCACTCCGACTTCTTTGAGTGCAGAAATTTATGGGAAGTGGTTGTGGAAAAAGATAGATAAAAGATATGGTAGACAGAAAGGACAGTAGATGACGGTACAGCAAAGGAGGGACAGAGTTACTGAGAGCGAAAGGAAAGGGGACGTTACTAGCACGGAATGTCCAGAAGGAGGGGGAACTATTTGTACAAAAAAAACACCCGGTATCCCCACGGGAGAGATGATGATGATGATGATGATGATGATGATGATGTGATGATGTCAGTGTTGCTGCTGCTGCTGCTGCTGCTGATGACGACGATTATACTGCTGTTGCTGTTGCTGCTGCTGCTGCTGCTGCTGCTGCTGATGCTAAATATCGTTGCTGCCAGCAGCCGTGGTGTAGTGGTTAAATATGCATGCTGGGAGGTCCTGGATTCATTGCGATGATGATAATGATGATGATGATGATGATGATGATGATGATGATGATGACAAAGTTGCTGCTGCTGCTGCTGCTGCTGCTGCTGATGATGACGACGATGCTGCTGTTGTTGTTGTTAATGTTGCTGCTGCTGCTGCCGTTGCTGCTGCTAAACATTGTTTCTGCCACAGCCGCCGTTGTGTAGGGGTTATAGATATGCATGCTGGGAGGTCCCTGGATTCATTTGTCATCAGAGGCATTTATTTGTGTGTGT
>JADBJO010000250.1:432500-472500 GCA_016801955.1 Conus betulinus | reverse complement strand
AGAGAGAGAGAGAGAGTCTGCATATCTTATCATGCCTAGTTACAACACACTCTCTGATCAATATCTCAGTCTCTTTCAACATCTTTTTTCTTTTTATTTCCCCCCTCGCACACAGGTATGACGCAGTGACGGTGTATGACGGCCTGAAGGAGACAGACAACGAACTGGGACACTTCTGTGGAAGCGAAGTGAGTCATGTACAAATTCAGTTAACTTTGATTTTGAAGACGTCCATTAACAAGAGAGAAACTAGAATTAAATAAATGTCTACAGATATAGCATGCACTGGGGGTAGTTTGTATGCTTTTATCAACCTTTTTGGATGAAATGCGGGTGAAAAACGATAGATTTGTAAGATGCAACTTCTTGTAGTTTATCCAAGGATTCAAACTTCGGTGAAACTGGTCACTTTGTCAACAGAAGCGTACATTCATGTACCTGCCCTTGATTCACACTTTAGGTTTGTAAATTTTAAAGCCTACTGGCTGCAGGTTATCAGGCATGGTACCTTAACCAAAAGTGTACTCAGCAGGTAATAAATAATCCAATTGACCAGCCTTAATTTCGTTTGGGATCAAAACAAATGAAGATAAGTGATTGAGCGTTCTTCGTTTTCATTGACCTGAATGTAGTTTGTTTTACTTAAAGCGTCGGGTTTTATCGTGCAGTTTGTTTGTCCTTGCTTTTGGCGGACTCGCTAAGGATTGTTCTTAGAATTTGTCTCAATTCCGCTCCTCTCTCTTCACTTTGAAACTAACTGATGCTACTATGTTGAATTCCGGACTGTTTTCATTCAAATGTTTCCCCCAAACAAACTTCCCCGCAGTTGCTATGTCTTGAGTAGGAAGAACAGTGACATCATTAGAAATGGCTACTGCTTATTTTGTTAAAATTGTAAACTATAGCTTTGGAATCGGAATAATAGGGACTAGGTTAAGACTATAGGCCAAGCTTCTGAAGTGCCGGCATGATTCGGATATTTAAGGTCATCATCAACTAACTCTGTTTTGAGACACCCTAATCGTCATAGTCAAACCCGACCTTTCCCTTTTTAGCGACAAGACTTTTGAAGATTTTAATTTTGTGCTCTTTTGATGTTTACGTTTAGCTCGTATTGTAAAAATGCAGTTCTGTTGCCAAATGACAGATTTTCTGTGGCAGCTACAGGTCTACTCAGTAACTGTTTTTGTGTCATGTCTTGTTTTCTAACAACTGGATGACTTGAACAAGTCCAACACATAATACAGTAACGAAATGTTTGTAAATCTTGCAAGTTTGAATAAGATCGCTCCTACTTCTTCTTCGTCTTTTAGAATGGACCCAGCATATCACCATTGAATAGTTTTGAATCATTTGTGTTCTTTTTTGTGTGCTCTTCATATGGTCTCTGTGAAAGTCCATGTAGAATAAGCACCAACTCACCATGCATGATAAAAGTCTCTATTAATTTTTGCCCTCACTTGTTCCAGACCCCTGCCCCCATCAAATCCACGGGGCCCTACCTCATGCTGCACTTCAGGACCGACGACAGCATCCACTGGAAAGGGTTTTCTGCTTCCTACGTCCTCAGTGAGGCGCCACCAGAATTCCAGAACAAGCACTACAAGATCGGCGACCGCTTCAAAGCCCGAGACAACAACCGACGTTCTTGAGCAGAAAAGTCATCAGGTTGAACCGAAATGTCCAGTGAACGGGTCAGTCACCCTGTCTGGCCACACAGGCGTTGCTGTGGCCAGAAAATCTGCTCATGGAATAGAATCTAGGCGTGATGTTTCAGTGTTTTTTTTTTTTTTTTTTTTTTTTTTTTTTTAAACAGCTGATGGGTGATATTTCTGAGAGTGATTGCTGTACAAATTAGGACCGTTTCATCCAGACAAAGTGCTCATTGAGTCTTGGTCCGTCAGTGAGTGACTGCTTGCTTGTCCGACGCCGGGATGTACCAGGACCCCTGCCGAACTGGGGTGAACTGGTTTTGTGGACCAGTGGTCGCAAGTATTCAGCCGTTAGATGTAACAAGCGTGGGTTTGGTGTTTTTGTTTTCAGTCATGAAATACGTCCCAAATCGATGCGAGGATAAAATATTTGTATGGGTAGTCGATGTTGGTATGTGAAGGGTTGCATTTCAACTTTGCCTTTCAAAAAAAAAAAAAAAAAAAAAAATTGCTCCATGTCGGTCACGTTTGACTTCCCTTTCTTTTGGTCAATATCAGAGTGCAGGGATCTTTCAGTACTGATCTTTCTTGCTTTCTTTAATGAATAAAAAAGACGAGGAAAATGACCATACTGTGCTAAAGTTTGGACAAAGCTACCCTTATCTCAGGAGGAAAAAAGTGTGCTATCCATTCCTGTACCTCTGGAATCGCATCGAGGGGAAACCTTGATGCCGCAATAAAACAGCACTTCATTGTAGTCATTAAAAAAAAAAGGAACAAAAGTCTTTATTGTGATACCTATTACAAAATGATTTTAAACCAATTTCAAAATGATAAAAAAATTTCCAGCTGCAAATGCAGCACTGAATCCCTGAACAGTACTCATATGAACATCATTTTGGCCACTTTTCATAACAAGCCAGTGAAAACAGAGCCTAGTCATGCGTGAATTATAAGGGCCCGAAAGACAAACGGTAAGGCTGTCTCCCAGCTGAGCGGATAGCAGTAAGTAAAAAAAACACTTGTGGGAGCGTTCTAGTTTTTTTTTTTTTTTTTTTTTTTTCCCCCCATTAACAACTACTCTGTCCACCTTGCAGTAAACAGGGACGTGATTCAGGTGAGGGTCAGATCATTAAGACATCGGGAGGAGAAGGATGGCCTATGCTTTCTATCACGCCGTGCCCCTGACACGGTAAATTACGATATTTTTCTATCCCAACAGCCATCGGATTTTAAACTTCCTTTTGTTCAAGTTAGAATTGCCCCTTTGTTCAATGAAGCCACTGTAAATATAGTGATGACAATATCAAAACTCTCAAGCAGCAAGGAGGGTTAAGAGGAAGGGGTGGGAGAGGGAGCGGAAGTGTCATTTTGACCATAGCCTACTTCAATATGGTGTTCTCTCAGTTCAGACCAGACTATTAAAGGAACCACGTTTCCCTCTTTCTGATACCTCGCTGTCGTTTCTAGCAGGTAAGTTTTTGAAAAGGCGAATTCTTTATGGAACACAAAGACTGAAACGGCCAAAACAGCGAAAACTTCTCATCCTTGTAAATAGCTGTTTATCACAGTCGACAAACAGCATGCTTTGCATAATTAAACTAATTACGAAGGTGTGAAAAAAAAAGAAGAAGAAGAAGCAAAACAAGAAAAATCGCGTCTCGCTGTCTCAGTGTAACTGTGTTAGTCCTTGTGTTTCAGTGTTGTCTTTTGGAGCCTTTGGAACCGTAGATATTGGAGAATAGCATTGTGCGTGGTGTTACTTGGACAAGTCAATTCAAGAGCTCCCTCTTGAGGAAGATGGGGGTTATGGAATGAGATTATTGTTTTGCAAAGTACCTCAAGTAAACACTTGTTTTCAAGCCAGTCACTGTATTCCCAGTTGCGTGATTTTGAAATATGATCAGTTTTAAGTGTGTTAATTTGAACTTGTCATCCGGCGTGTAGAAGTTTACTTACTGTGTCATTGTGAATTAATTTCCTCTACCCCCCCCCCCCCCCCCCCCCCCCCTCCCCTCCCCCTTCCCCCCAATGCTCTGTACATTTAAGCTCCTAAAGGCCAGATATTTTGGAAGTTGCCTACAAATATTTATGTTCAGTGCCATGGCTGTAAACTGCTCATTTTTGTTCGATAAGGACAGTTTCATTTTTTCTTCAACAGCACTCATTAGATGATCATTACCATAAGACTGAATAAATTTTGGAGCACTATAAGTTGCTAGGATCATTTCCAAGAGTTGTTTTAGTTATATATAACCGAATGTCAGGCTGTATGTAACCGAGTCCATGCAAATGACCCATCTATGTTAGTAAATAATAGCTAGCCTTTTTCTGTTTCCACCAGTTTGTCCCCCCCCCCCCCCACCCCCCCCTTTAAATCAATTTCAGGACGCTCAGAACCTACTAAGCCTCTGCAAAGTGTCTATGTCAAGGTTCCCAAGAACAGTCCATTAAAAACTGCGGCCCCGCCGTTTCCCTCAAGCCAGCTGACAGGACTGTACAGGTGCAGGAACTGTTTACAATGTGAAATAGCACTTGTTCCGATGCTCTGCTGTTTCGCTACTATCTTGGCTGCATATTTTGTTTGTCAGTTTACATTTTTGAATGTTGTCATGTTGTCTTTCACATACTTCAAATGAGCTAGATTTTTGTTTTACTTAGATGACAAAACTGTTGTTTATACATTCATTAATGTAATTCAATATTGTGTGAATTATTTAACGAGTATGGTAATCCTTGAAGTTACCAACAGAAACAAAATGCACTGTCAGACAATGCATAATAAAAAAAAAAAAGTGAGTGAAACTGTTCAGTGTGTTTTTGTTACTTTAAAGAGAAGTTGGGAGGATGTTGCTTTTCACCAGGGTAGAGCTCTTCGCCAGGCAGTAGTCATTTTCATGACTTTAACGCCCCCCCCCCCCCCCCCCCCCCCCCCGAAACCGCGAATTCCTGCAACACATGACGGTACATACACATATTTGAGTATGTGTGCATGCATTACGTATGATTATGTATGAGTACACGTGTTTGGAACTGTAGATCAAGCATTGTCTTTACTCTTCGTCATCATTCTACAACTATGGGAAAAGTCTTCATCCAGCACAAACCCACTTCACATGCCTCCATGCACAAGCAGAGCAGTCTTCCTTTCCCTCTCTCCTATACACACATCAGGAGTGAATCATTGGCCAATGCATATCAGTTTTTTTTTTTTTGGAAATGTAACTTTTCAGTTAACACCACAAAGTACCAACAAACTGCTGGTCAGAAATGACTGCATATCATTTTGATAGTGATTTTTTTTCAGTCAACAGCACAAAGTGCCACCAAATTGCAGTGGTCAAAGGTTGTGGATATTGAAAGTTATCGTGACATGCAGCCACATTTTCAAGTAGATCTGATTATAGATGGCACATATTATGGGAACGGACGAGTTAGTCAAGCTGAGAATTATCAGACATTTTGAGAAATTCTACCAATTATGCCCGATCCGCCTGCAGTAATCCAACTTTCGATCCACAAGTAGAGTTATCATTAAGTGAAAGAAAACCAGTCCAAAATACACATTCATGCTGGTATTCTATTTTTCAATTATCGTTTCTTAATCTTTATTTTTTTTCAGAGCTCGACCTGAACTCTGACGAAACTGTTCTCTAATCCTTGTTCCGTTTCTCTCTCAAATGCAGTAGTGCATTCATGTGCACACACACATTTTTGTTGTTGAACATTTCAGTGATTTTGCATGCACTTGGTTGTAATGTAGCAACAACAAAAAATCATGTCAAACTAATTAGTTTCAGATTAAAAAATGTCCATGTCTATGCATTTGAACTGAATGTGTTCCCAGTGTCTTAAAACTCCCAAGAACACAAAATTGCAGGCACACTTTGTTGCCAGCAACCATCCCACATTGTTTATTGTGTCAGTCAGGCATTTTTCTTTTTCTGTGTGACCTAACTCTTTCCACGTTTACTGCGCCCTTATTCAAAACTTACCAAGCAATCACTGTTCACCTGGCTTCATTTTATGGTCGTCTCCCCTTGGTCATTCATGTTCAGTTCTAAACTGTCTCTCACGAGCGAGACGATTCCTTTACTTCGGTCACATCAATGGCCCAAACCCCCATTACTTCACTATTCACAACTTGCACAATCACAAGTCAGGTATCCCTGAAATCTGTCTCAAAATGCCATTGTTGAACAAATTTAAAAAGAATGTCTTCTGTGGCTGTGGTTGAGGTGTCTGAACGAGTGGTGTGGGTGCAATGCCACCGAGGAGGTAGCATAGAAGATGGAACAGCAAAAAAAAAGAAAAGAAAAAAAGAAAGTCCCCCCCCCCCCCCTCCCCACACCCAAATTATGTGCACTTTATGGGAAAGAGGGAGAGAGGAGGGTGAGAACATTTTGGTGAATGTTGAATTTGCAAGAACTGGCGATACCGTAGTCAATCTCACAGTATCTTTTTTCTTCTCCTTGGGCCAGTAGCATCTTTACTTATATCTTCAAGCATGTAGTCAAAGACACATACTTTATACAGATTCATGGGTGAAACTGGAAAAAAAAAAATGGAAAAACTGCGAGGCCAGGGTCAAGTTGCCGCCTACCCACCTGGTGGGGGGCCCAGGGGGGCAAAGCCCCCTGGCGGAAATTTTTTTTTTTAATTCAGACAAATTTTGTGGCCTCTGGTGAAATTTGGAACCGAGGCCTTGTTTGAAACACATATTTATTGCTTATATGTGAACAAAAGTCGTCATTTTAAATTTAGAAGAAAAAAAGAAAGAGAAAAACCTACCCACAAAAAACCAGCTCGATTGATGCCTTGGACACTGATGGGCAGTAAGGGTATCAAGATCACAAATCTGTACATTTTCTAAGGTCTTAATAGAGAGTTTCCACTGTACTTCCAAAACTAACCCATTTTATTACACGGAAGAAATAGAACCTTTTAGTAGTTTTCCCCATCCTTTTTCCAGAAAGCTAACCCCTCATATTTATTTTTTTTTTTATGTTTTTTTTTCTTTCTTTAAATATATATTTTCATACTATTATGTCCTCTCTCTGTGCCTTACATTCATCTTTGTGTGTGTGTGTGTGTGTACTTGCGTGTGTGTCACTTGGGGGTAAAGGGGGGGGGGGGGGGGGGGGGAGGCATGGACGGCTGCTGAAAAAGATTTTACTGAATTCTTACCTTCATGCTTTTAATATGGTCCAGACTTCTGGCACTTCTTTGCTAGCCTAGATTTTCCATTGGATCCATACTCGAGGTCCGAGTTGCACACACAGCAAACGCTACACCAGGTTTGTTTGTTTTCAAAAACCAAACATGATGTTGTCGTTTTTCATCATCTGTTTCGTTCAGCCAAGCCCATCGCCACTTATTAATGATGCCAGCGTCAATCTCCTCGACTGAATCACCTTCTTCAAGATAGGGCATTCTCACGGTTTCCAACGAACTCCAAACTGATAATCTAGATTTCGGCAATGGTGCTTTATCTTTGTTCCCTCAAATAAAGAGTACTTCCGATTCGGCACTTCTGTTTTATGGTAAGACGCACTCCATATGTAATTTGTGCAATTTTAGAGACTGTTTTGACCCCCACCACCACCCCCCCCCCCCCCCCCCCCCCCCCCCCCCCCCCCCCCCCCCCCCCCCCCCCCCCCCCCCCACGAAAAACGGAAAATTCTGTCTCCAATAATTTCATAAAACGGATTACATCCTCAGACTGAAGAAGTTTCACCCATGCAAATTTTCAGAGTCATCGCTCTCTGATCAAAACATTTGAGTAGGCACACACCGAGACAACTATGGTTACTAACTTACACTCCACAAGTGCGATTACCACACAAGAACTCCACAACTTTTTACACTTTTCACAAAGTGAATGAATTCACTAAAATTGTATGGGTAGACAGATCTGGATGTACTATTAATCAATACGAGACTTCAGTCTGGTTTACCCCCATCCTCCCTTCCAGTAGGTGCAAGTCAGCGGCAAACACACATTTACAGGTATGGACAGTATTAACCAGCCTACAGATCTATCTCCGAGTTAGCTCCCAAGACTGGCAGAGCACACAATCAGCTCACACAACAAAATGCTTTGAAATGACTTTAATTCTCTTTCACCACATGTTGCACCATCCACAGTCCCCACACATCAATCACACAGACAACCGACCATCATTTATCATTTTGAACAAGCTCAAGTTAATAGTACATATGTGTATGTTTATCTGCTTGCACCTGTGTGAACTGTGCTTCAGTCTGCCAAGCTCGTCTTCAGAATCTCTTTTAAACAGTACATATTATCATCACTTGTCTTCACATGCAGGCTGATCAAGAAAATCTGAACTTGCACAACTCTGATATAAACACATTTTTACAAATAAAAGAAAACAACAAAAAAAAACCCACCTAATTAACAACTGTGTCACCTATGCTGATGTGGAGTCAAGTCAGAACTATAATGGACATGAAGGCATGATCATTAAATATACACCATGACAATTCTTTTTTTTACAGTGTTTACAACATGTGCAGAGGTTGGATTGTTCTAAACACAGGTTGGAAATAGCAAGCCAGTTTTAATCATGTGTAATAACATCTTTAACATTTCTTCCATGAAATAAAACAAATCCAGCCACTACACACAAAAAAAAACAAATACACATGCCAAACTAAGACATTCATGGCCAAGCACTTAACCAATTTGTTGAGGATTCCACACAATTTCCAACCTAAATGAAAGCCAACAGGTGCTACACAATCCTAACTGAACACGCAAAGAAACCATGCCCACTGAGAAATGAGGCCATGCCCACTGGGAAATGAGGCCATGCCACTGGGAAATGAGGCCATAATGAAAGCATGGAGATGAATTTTAGTGTACTCATGACACCATACCTGTCATCAGCACATGACTCACAAGGAGCAACTTGATCACATGCAACTCCACACAGACTATCGAATATCACAGGACAGTCCATCTTTGCAGAGTTCCAGAGGGCTGCAATTCTTAAACCGGCCCCTGGCACTGACAAGGTTTCACAAACTGTAGTCTAAATTCACATGTCTGGTACCTGACCCAGCATGTACATGCCACCTCTTTCAATGATGTCGATTTAAAATCTATCAAATGTACTACTGCTCATTATTTCTCATGGGTCAAAGTGGCCTTGAGAGCAGACACCAACCACACCCATTAGAAGATTGTGTTATGTCAACAAGATAGTGGAACGGAGTAATAACCAAAAAGTGGTCCTCATGAACAAGAAATGGCTTCTAACAAAATGGCTGCACACGCACGCTGTTCAAGCACACAACCACACTCTGGCCAAGACAGTTATCACTTGTATTCTAAAGACAGAGAGAGAGACTGTACAATGTGGTCGAGTGCATGGCTGTAAAGCAAATGTGTATGTGATGACAGAGAAACTTGAAGGATACAACTTCCCAGAAATACTGAGTTAAAATGTTCTGCATTTGTGACATGTCTGCTGCTTGAAGCAATTTTTATCAAACGTGAGTGTACAAGTTCAAATGTATAGTAAATGAACACAGCCAGAACTTCCATTTTCATGATAATGTTTACATCTGGAATGCATTTTAACATTATTTAATCTTCATGCTGTTCTCACATTTTTTAAAGGACTGAACAAACACAGCTACCATTAAAAGAAAACAGCCATGAACTGGCAATCACCAGACAGAACCACCATCAGATTGAAAGTAAACAGGGAAAGGCCATGACAACTACAACACACAGTGCCAAAACAAACATACACTGCTGCTCACCAAAGAGGAACAATTCTTGACAGCAGTGTCCGTAAGTCTGGGTGAAAGCTTGCATGAAATGAATTGCATCACACATTATACACAGGAACACACACACACACACACACACACACACATACCACACACTGTCACATTCATCCCACTAAGCGTAAGTACACACTGCAATGAAGGTCACCTGTCATAGTGAACAAAAAATCATCACACCTAATACGAACATAAAAGCCAACTTCTACCATGGGTGCGGCAGAGATCTTTCCTGAATACCACAGGGAGTGACTGACTAAGCATAAATAATTACATCTTGGCACTGACACAGGATCTGCACAGTGCTTCAAAACAGGTCATGCAGAAGCCAGAGAAATGACACCTCTAAACACTTGAACCCACTTTTTATCACATTTTATACAAAGCATTTGTCATACGCCTTACAACTATACATTGATGATTTAATGATTCAAATATACAAACTATCTAATAGAGTATCAACTCTCAAACACAATCCGCACAACAAGCAAATGTGGGCGGGTGGAATGGGTCATCAACTGTTCAATGGAGAAAAGCAAGTAATGAGGAGACAAGGAGACAGCTTAGTCATGACTACAATCGAAATTAACAAGTCCCCAATACTAAAAAGAAAAAAAAAAAAGATCTGAGATGTAAAAGCAGCAAAAGACCAGATGATGTGAGGCACAAAACTAAAAGCAAACCGGCACAGAACCGCAGCACATGAACAAATGCTTCATGACCAATCCTCTTCCCTGTGCAACAGTTTCTTCATCAAGAAACCAAATACCCAGTAACTGGAACTATAAGGCAGTTGAACACAAATTAAGATTGAAAACCTTTCACTTGCACTTTATCAGGAGGGGTTAAAAAATATCAGATCAGCCACAAATTCACTCTACTGCCGTCATTTCTTCCTTACCAAGACAGACACAGATTCAGTCAATGGCATGCAAACCAAATTTTTTCATCAGGAAAAAACTGTGACAAAGACAAAAACATGATGTTCACATCACATGAACACGATGCAAATGACGTTAACTGACACAAGTAATGCTTAAATTAATGTACAAACTCGAAAATGAAATAAAAATCCCAATGTTTCGAGACCAAATATCACCCAGGTACTCTCATAGTTCTCAATCACACAAAAGAATTATTCTAAAGGAACATATGTTTGTACATTTGCCTTGATTGCAGTACTTATCAATCATAAGAAGTGACACAATCATTCAACTGACAATTATCAATCGTACTTGTTTCACAACAGTAGATTCTGTGCAGTTTTACATCTGATTTACACCTGGGCACCAGGAACAAGCATGTTTGCTTGAAAAAAAAAATCTAGCTCTGCTAAATTTTCGTTAACTTTGTGTTTTCTGGATAATGATGAAGCTGATAATATCTAAGAGAGAAGAACACAAGAAAAATATATTTGTATGTCGCCAGTTTCTTTTCCATCAATACTATTCCAATGAGAAATGAGAAATCCCCCCCCCCCCCCCCCCCCCCCCCCCCACAAAACGTTTTTTTTCAATAATCATTTACTTCATAGACATTCTAATATCATCAGAAGATAAGATACAATGGATTATTGCTTTGAAGTTTAAAACTCATTATAACAACACATGACATAACAAATACCAATTTCTCTTCTTTGCTTCTTTTCTTATGTCCTCTCTGTACTATGTGACTGTTCAAAACTATGAACGCCCTATGCTGTTTTTCACAAGCATGAAGTCCATACTTTTTTTATTACAGGATTACACAGGTAATTAAGCAAAAAGCATCTCCTACACTCTTTCTTTCAAATTCACAGTGGGTGAACTGACGATTTTCATGAAGACATCTCCAACCACCACTTGTAAAAAGGCATTTGGATCAGGAACTTTTCTTTTTGACGTGTTAGTTTGTCTAAGGCGAGACTATATGAATCGGTGTCTACTTTGACTTAAGTTTCAGTTCCTTAATTTAGTACCACTTTGCTGCTCTTGATCGCCAAAGCAAAACACAAAGAAAATGGTAAACTGGGGATAAGTAATATTACTAGCGGACTGACTTTGTTTTTAAACTTTTCACATGGACACTGAACAGGTCAACCACAAAAAGCCTCTAAAGAAACACAGATGTTGTTTCATTTCTATTCAAGAATATTTCGTAACATATTTCAACATACTGACTTTTAATTTGTAAGTGAACTGAGAAAATAACTCCTTAAAACCAATGTATGTTCAACCCATACCAGACACACTGTCAGTCTTTTGTGCTTTTTAGACCACTTTCCCCCATGAATATAGTCACATATGCACACACACACACCCCACATTTTCCCTTTTATAAAAACCCAATAAATTATATCTCATGAACATCTTAGTTACAAAGCATGAGCCTGGAGCATAGGGATCAGCCGATTCTTTTCAGGTCAAAGATAGTTATCATTTGTAAGTGGTCGGGGAACAGACAAAGCTAGAGAAAGAAAAAGGAAGGGGAAAAAGGAAGAAAAAAAATATGGACTACATTATCAGTATATGCGTAAATACCGCTAAGGAAGTGCCATCATTCTTGAATCAATTACATAAACAGCTAAACAGCAACTTTAGCACAACAGGAAAACCAATCCATTCTTTTTCCCAGGCACCCATTCAATATAGTTCACTACAAACAAGGCAGTTTATCACGACCTGAACTTTCCCCCCACTTGCATTTGTGTGGTTATCAACCCTTTCCCGCCTGCGTCGCAGACATCAGCCAATACCACTGTCATCAGCTGTACTAGAAGGCTTGCTCCCTGCTCCCCTCGGATTTGTAGCTCAGCCAAGCTAGACAATGCCCATCACCTCATGAGTTGCCCAGGTTGGGTAGCGACCAACCACTCACAGCTGTTAGTCGATCTTCACAGTGGAGTAGATCTTCCGGACAAACAGGCTGGTGCCAGCATAGCCAATGGTGTGCCTGGTACAGAACAGATTTCCAAACACATGTCCTCACATTTCGGGTTAACCTGATTTACAGTCCTCACATTTCCTGGTCATTTACACGATTGATTCAGACATAAATCACGCAGAAAAAAAAGGAACTTTACTGCCTTCATTCTTAATCTAATATGTCAAATCCATTACAAAAAAAAACTGAGAAACTTCTTGAGAATGCCAGCAGCAGCTGAAAAAATGGAATGAAGACAACCTTTCAGAATAGCAAAGCATCTCAGTTCAAAAAGTTTTCACCGACAGTTTTAGTTCTGCATAAACCAGCTAAAAAGCAAAAAAATATCTTTCCAATTCTAGAACTGAATGCCCCTCACCCTGCCTCTCTCGCACCATGTGTTCTGATATACCAATATGTCACTCACTGTTAACCAATTTACAGGACTGAGAAATATACTTACCACACATGATTCCCAGGGCTAAACTGAAGAGAGCCATGTACCCAAAGTAGAACGATGTTTGAAAAAATCCATACATTCTGAAAGCAAAGAAATACTGATCAACTGAAAAGGAGAATTTTTTTTTTTTTTTTTAACGACAGCTGCACATTTTACAAAAAAATATTTGTGACAGCCACTTCTTTTTTGGTATTAGTCCTTCAGTATTATAATGTGTAAACTTTGTTGTTCTACATACCTGCATAGTGACTAATAGTAGAGTTAAAAACAAATATATGAAAGAGAGAGAGAGAGAGAGAGAGAGAGAGAGAGAGAGAGAGAGAGAGAGAGAACAAAATTTTGTTTATTCAGGATATGAGATAAGCATACAAGCGTGCTTTTTCACACTCAGCCTTAGGCTAAACAAAAATTCACATCAACGGCGCAGAAAGTAAACTGTCTATATATGTGTCAAGAGAGAGAGAGAGAGAGAGAGAGAGAGAGAGAGAGAGAGAGAGAGAGAGCAGTTCACACAGAATTTCAACCAAAGTCACATTCAATTTGCACAAGTCTGTAACTGCAGTCTGTAAAGTTTCTGTTTTGCATGCGTACTTGATCGTAATATAACAACCATGAGGTAAAGCAGTGCCTCTTGCCTAAAAAAACATGTAACCAAGGCCACCAACTTCACAATCCAAAAAGTCACACACAAACAACAAAAGAAATAAAGGAAGACAAGGGAAAAGCAACCCACTCACTTTGTTTTGAAGAAGAAATAGTAAAAGGAGTACAAGTAGACATAACCAGCAGTGGATCCAGCAGCCAAGAAACTTGTCCACTGCCTGAATAACAATCACATTCACACTCTTACTGGAGAGAATGGGAGGAGAGGAGGGTCAAGACAAACAAATCAACACACACTGTTAATTCTTGCAGCTAAACAAGCACATCCACCCAAGAATCACTATGTTGAACAGTACAAGATCAGCCAGTTATCAACCCATAGGTACTGTCTAAGAAAAGCTGGATTACACATTCTAAATCAGTCGGTCTGCATTTGATTTGCTGGACTTATATAAGTATCCATTCACATACACTAACCAGCAAAATCAGTCAGTCTGCGTTTGATTTGCTGGGACATAAGTATCCATTCACATACACAAACCAGCTTTGTTCTCAACAAAGAATACACTATTGCTGAGGAAGCCTTTGAGATGGCGCATCAAGGAGAGAAAACGATGGGCAGCACTCACCATCTGTAGTCCTCAGCGTTGAGCAAGAAGTAGGTGCAGACGATGGTGACACAGATGGTCACAATGGTGATGATGATGACACACCAGCATCATGAAGCCATACACATAGTAGATCTTGTAGGCCCAGAATGAATGAGGTGAAGATGAAATACCTGTGAGAGAAGACAGGCAATTAAATGAGCAGCTCCAAGATCTTGTCAACATTCAAAGGTCTTTCAATAAATTACATCCAAATCTAGCAATTTTCAGAGTCACCTCTTAAAATCCAGACTTATATACACAATCTCTGGCACAAATGTGCATAATACAGGCATGCATTTACAAGTGCATGCATACACCTTAAGTAAAAAATAAATGTACAATCGTCATTTTTCCTCTAATCCTAAACACATCTTAAAAATACCTTAAAAATATGTGGGGAGAAAAACATATATACAACAAAAAGAAAAAGACAATGCAAGTAAAGTTCATCCCGAGAAACAGATACAACTTCTTAAGTCTTTTTCTTTGTTCAATTCATTACACCGTTCCGTGAAAGAAAACCTTGTACTTTTTTAAAAAAGCTCATTGTCAACCACGGTGGACTCTATTCCTTTATATATAACCACAAGCATATCTACTACCAACCATTTTCAGACTCGTTTTATTCTTTTCTTCTTTTTTTTTTTGTTTGTTTGTTGTTTATTTTCATTGGTGTTTTATGCTTTTCAGAGAGAGTTAACTCACATTTCAATGAAGATTGATCCAAAGGGCAAGACTCCACCCAGAACCACAATGACTGAAGGCTCCATGAACCTGCCATGGACAAACATTTGCATTATCAACACATCTGATGGCATAAGCATACATATATGGGTACACAATGGACTGGATATGCAAATGGATATGTAGGAAGCTCAAAGACCAGGATATCCATACACACAGCAGTCAATCTCTCTTAAGCAAAGCTAATTTCATTAGCTTTCTGAACAATTCAATAGTTTACCAAACATTTTCAGAGATGTACTACTAAGGCATCAGCATTGACACACATACATACTTAATAAGGCTATCTGTATGGTCAGCTGCTGACAATGAAATTTTCAACAATTTCAAGATACACCCTATTGTAAGGGCCTCCACAGTGACAATTCATTCATAGATGCAATGCTCAATGAGAAATCATTGTTGTAAACATTGTACCATGTGTAGAACTTGCTAATCACTAAAGCATGGATACCAAGAGCACATATAACTACTTCTTTGAAGATGGCTCGTCTCCCTTGCTGCTTCTTTTGCTTGCACCTTACTTTTTCTTGCATACTGAAAACGACCCTGAAGTTTGGTCTCTGCTTGCCGACTGGCATACAAAAAAAAATGCTGAGGACCCATTTGACAGTGCTGCACTTGCGGATCATTATCACAAGTACTGGGAACAACGTGCACTGTAAATACACTTTCATTCTATGCAGTGGTTGTTTTGACAAAATGCTTAGCTCCACAGCATGCTATTCATCCAGCAGTAAACTGGATAAGCCATGGTAGGTGGCATGCACACACCAGTACCACATCTAGGGCACCTTAATACTTTCCAGACGAGCGCGGCAGAGCAACGCCGCTTCCCTGCATGCGCGTGCACCGCACGTGCTTACAACCGTTGCAGACGTGCGATTTTCGCACTTGTTTGATTTTATTTTACGTGTCCTAATATAAACCTAACAAGCAATTGTTATATATCAACGGAAAGGGTAAAGTGCGAACTTTGTAATGAGCATAGAATTAAAATACATTTTTGGTAAAATAGCAATGCTTTTGTTACGGAAACAACATAAGTAAAATGTAGGAGAACACAATCTAGTTTACGTTTGTTTGGTTAGTATGACAAACAGCAAATGAGGAAGAAAAAAGGGGCATAAAACTTCGCTCTTACTTTGAACAAATGCAGAGAAAGCCTGAGGTATTCAATATGTGTAATCCAAGTGAATTTTTTTTTTTTAAGGCATTTAAATCATTGCACACAGTACACACTTTTCACTGTTTTTGTTTCAGATGATACGACTTTTAAAACTATTAAATACACAGAGCAAATAAAAATGAAGCTCAGATTTCTTTTCGAAAAAAACGTGTACACCTTTACCCCCTCATTTTCTGAACTACTTTACTGAACCAGTTCTAAAACCACATGTCATTCTCCTTCTGCCCGATATGTTGGTGAGGCAGGAAATTCCACACGTGCCTTACAGTGCCAGACGGGTCTCTTTGTTCGGACTGCTCTAAGGTCACAAAGGTCATCCCTAGTGCATGTAAACTTACCGTCCCAGTGGCTAGAACCCTGTTCTAAATATTTATGGCAGCTGCATCCCCTAGACGTAGACGACGAGAGAGCATGAGAATTTTTTATAGTTGTGCCGTCACGGATGCACGGCACGTCCAGGCAGTACTGCAGTGCTGCAGTGCTGTCACCAGTGCACAACGGCTCGTCGTGAACGGGTACAGAGTTGCCGTCACTATCGCACGGCGCGTCGCGAAAAGGTTAAACGTGGCATATGTGCGGTACTGCTAGTGAAACTACAGCCTTTTGGGCATCGACTGCTTCCCTTCTAGAATTTTTCATGGAAAATAGGCTGTGTTTCTGTGCGTTTTTCTTTTCTAAGTCACACAATCGTGATACTAACATCTCATTTTTCAGGATGACGGCAAAAAAAAAAAAAAAAAAAAAAAAAAAAAAAAAAAAAAGAGTGCAAAACCAGCAATTTTTCATACTCTTTGCTAAAAACTCTTGATCTGAGGCGTGTAGAAGGATCAGAAGATTCAGATGTTGTTGGTGACGTATCTGATGGAAACAGTTTGTTCAATTCAGGTAATGAATTTGTTCACTCTGAAAACAAACCTGCAAGAGAATCCCAGTGACAGAGGTGAGGGTAATGAGGAGGTGGGTGCAGGAGCTTTCAATGGAAATACGCAAGTTAGATTATTCTCACTAATCATTATTTCCTGAGCAAATTTTTTTGTTTTTTGTGTGAAATATACAATGCATAATTATTCAAATACAAGAATGGTGTGAATTTGTAATTTACTGACTCATATATCTGCTTGTATTTTAAAGTTAATTGTTCTGAATTTACCTTTTGTTACGAAGTTCTCACCAGCGAGAGTATAAATATTTCCTGACCATCATCCATCACTCTGGAGTATTTTGCCGAGATAAAACGAGTCAAGACCAAGTGTTTTTTTTTGTATGATGAATATGTGGATCAAAACTTACTTCCAAATGCAGGTTTAAATACTTTAATGATTCACCTCTACACTGAAAGGCAAAAACCAACACACTTTCTTGTGAGTAATTTTTCTTCTCTGATTCATCATTTGTTCCAATCTTCTCTGCTTATATCTCAGAATTTGGTCAAAAATAACACATGCAATTCAGGGTCCATGAGCACAATGTGACTATGACAATATTAGTGGAAAAAACGACTGAACAGTTTTAACCAAGATTTAGAAAGTGATCAAGAAGTTTTGATAAGCTGTGACAGCAGCAGTATCAATGCAAAGAATTAGCAGATTCACACAGAATTATAACAAATCAGGAAGACAGAAAGGCATTTCCTGTGACTTAAGCACAGGAAATGCAGGAGTTTTTTGTGAAAATGCGGATCATGAAAAAAAAAAAGAAACATTTATCTGAAGACACGCAAAAACCCAGCAAGATCATGGTGTTTGGTTATTCCAAGCAGAAATGTAATAGATGTCTTTAGTTGTTTAGGGCAACTGACAATGACATGGTACTGTTATGAGCAGTGGATTGAGGTGCTGAATCAAGAATGATTCACAGAATGATTCTGTCTGCCTACTGTAGTAAATGCCAATGCTAAAAAGGCAAAGCCCATTTCAGATTTTACCTTTCTACATGCCTGTGCATATCCTGTTGCCTGCAGTCCCCACATGTGCACATGTATCCTACAAAATCTGAGTTTAGAATTACATCCAATCAAAAATGATAAAGTAACAGCAAATGAACAACTACATTACAATAAAACATCAAAAACACCACAATTCTGAGAACGATACAATTCTTTGTGCTCACCATTTTTTCTCTGGGATGGGCCTGGGAACAGCATTGATTCGACATGGGTAGTTGGGAGTGCCAGCAGGTTCCGTCCCAGCACTGTGCCCACCAGATTGAGAGGTAGGATGACAAAGATGCAGATGCAGGTTACTGCCACCTGGAATCAATGTGAAGTTATTTCTACTATCTGTAGGTTGTATCAATTTGGGTTTCCAAGCAAAAGAAACAGTCTGAGAGAAAGGCAAGTGAGAGAAACAGACAAAGATAAAAATGAGATCAGGACTCTAAATGAGCAAAAGTAAAATTCCTAGAATTCTTAAGGAGTCCTGTGACAGGCCCCCCCCCCCCCCCCCCCTGGATTCTCACTTTTGCATTTCAATAAAATTGCTAATTCACCTACAAGTGAAAACTGGTGGATAAATGTGAAAGATAAAGGGTCAGAAGATTGCAGGAACAAAAAAGAGCAGGTCAAGGTCAAGGTGAGACTTGTTAGACAAAAGTGCAAAAATGGAGAGAGAGCGAGAGACACAGAGAGAGAGAGAGAGAGAGAGAGAGAGAGAGAGGGGGTGCAAAAAAAAAAAAAAGCACAACAGCAGCCAATCCCTGTGCCTCTCACCATTGTGCCAAAGGGGATGGCACGTGACGCATGGTAGTAGATGGCGATGAAGTTGATGAAAAATGCCATGCCGCATACAATGGAGGGCATAAGAAAGGCACTCATCAGCATTTGGCGGATCCAAATTTTACCTGCAAGGAAAAAGTACACACCCACTGGATCGATTTGCTCACTCTCTTTCTCTCTCTCACACACATATCCTTACAGGTCAACACTGTGGCAAAGTTTGCCACAATCACTGTGGCAAAGTTTGCCACATATCACATAGGAATTTAAAAAAAAAAAAAAATCAGTCCAAAGAGCAAATTATTCATTAGTTGCGATTGTAATGAGTAAATGATAAAGAATCTCAGCGAGAATCAAATGAAAACGATTCTTAAGACATCCCAACAAATGGTATGGAAAGGCCAGGTCAAGAGACCATGGATTCTATGCTTCTTCCAAAAATACACAAGTTGAGGCAAACAAGGGACTGATTGTCACTAGGATGATCAGGGTATGATTAATTCAACCACCTTTTTTGGTTACAGCTATGCATAGAGATTGTTCTGTGAACAGATATAGAACCACCATTTTTTGAGTAAACTGGGCATGTCGTAATTCCAAAATCGTCGGTTTCCCATCTCTGCCCTGATACCACCCCGTCTGTGGACCATTTCCCCAAAGAATGTTAAGTGTTAGGATCAGCATACATTTTTAAAATTTAAAGTGGGGGTAGGTGGCATTGGAATAAAAGCAGTTATCAAAACAGCTAAACAGACCATGAGAATCTATGAAGTGTCGACACACCACTAACCTCCCATTCGAGCATACAAGCTTCCCCCGAAGTATCCATTCACAGGGGAGGTGGCAGCAAAGACAAAGATGGCAGTACTCAGAAGAGAGCCTCTCCTGTAAAACATGCTAAACATTCTAAATGTTCATCAATTGTCTCCAAACCTTCCATCTAGGAACAGCCAAAACTGTTACTCCTACAAGGACTAGCAAGTCTGCTATTCACATGAACATCATATCCAGTCCACTGAAACCAAAGCACTGAAACAAACTACTTCAGAAACTAAAGCACTTCGTGAAAATCCTGTAGGTACCAGGGTACCAAAGTTGTTTGCAAGTTGTTCATTCAAATTTCTTTTCAACCATTTTGAAAATCATGGCAAAACTGTAGTTCTGACAATTACGAAGCATTAGACTTAACTGACCAAAATGGTGGACAAATAAACTTGTATTTGATACAGATAGTCTGAATAAATAGTCACAGTGTGCTCAATGTATTGACTGATTTAGGTGACAACCATTTTTCAATTGTCCAACGCAAGTGATTATGATTTTTCAAACACTTGGGAAAAATTTCTTTCTGTTATTGAACGCAGATACTTTTAGCATACTACTGACTTAGAAGTTAGATGGGGAGAAAAACGGCATCAAAGACAGATTATCCAAGCCACAAAGAATGCCCCAAATGGTCACTGATTTTCATGATGTGGCTATTCCAGGACATCTGCAGACTTGTTTACCCTAAAACTGCTACTGGTATACTTCTCAACATGAATGTCTATGTATAAAGAATACAAATCTGCCAATTAAGTAAAAGCGAGAGTGGTTGGGGGTGAAAAGAATGTTTGGGGGTGAGAGGATGCTTCAATGTTTGTTTCTCTTTCCATTTCTTTTTTAAAGCAAGGGGGGAGGTAGGTGGGGTGGTAGGTGGGGTGGACTATTTGTTTTGTTGTCATCTTTCATTTGGGGATAGGAAGAGAGGTGGAGAGAGGGGAAGTGGACAGGGAATAGGGGGAGACAGAGAGAGAGAAAAGGTACAACGGAACAAGTCAGCAGTAACTCACTCAGTGTACAGTTCTCCATGATGGCGAAGGTGATGACGCACAGGGATACAATGAAATGTGGTAGCCTGTGCCCACCAGAGCCGAGAACAGCATGGCATTGGATGCTGGCCTGAAACACATCCCCATGAACCTGCTTCCAGCCGTACTCATCACCCAGGTCCTTTTCCTGCATTACAAACCGCAGTTTTATACTTATGCAAGTAGACACCTTCTGCTCTAGCATTTCAAGACATTCAGCTTCTTTCTAAAGTAAAAACAACTGTACCTTAAACAAGCACACAGATTTTTCTTCGACCACATGCTAAACTTTTCACGGAAAACCAGCAAAACTGAAAAGATTCTGAGATTCTCTTTCTACTCAAAGAAAACATGAAAGTGAACAAACCCCACTGTTCACATGGAAGCCTAGAATTCTGTGATACTCTCCAAAGCACACCAATGTTAAAGGCAATTTTTCAATAGTATTTGATAGAGTGGATTTGTTGAATTCATAATGTCACATGAATATCATGAAAAGTACTACTACTACAAATATAATTACAGTCTCATCTGAACTCACTACCATCCTTCTCCGAAAATCCAGGTTTCCAACAAGATGAAACAAAAACTTCCAATTATGATACTGCTCACAGACTCTCCCCTCCACCCCCCATACTAAGAGAGCTCACTGATAAGTGTTAATAACAGCAATTTTTTCTTATTCTCTAACCAACAACTTGTGTTCTTGATACATACGATGTGTCAAGTTTGCCCACCAGTTTTGAAAAGTTGAATATTTTAAGTGTTCACAATTCACTGGGAATCATATGTCTTTCACTTCTGGCAGAAATCAACATTCATTTCTGTGTGTGGAAATGGTACTTTTTCCCTTTTTTTTTAATGCATGAACATGGCACTGGTTGAGAGATAGGACAAGATTTTCTCACCTGTAATCAAGGCTCTAATCACTTGAGTTTTCTGAGCAAAGAAAATTCTCGTGTATGTCAGCAACACCCCAAGCAAAAATTTTAGTCATAACTATCGATGTTAAAATACATACATATGCACAGGTAAATGAAGTACAGCAATGGGCAAATGTGAGGGAGACTACAAGCTGACAAATTAAGGAAGCCCAGTTACACAGGTTTTCTTTTCTTTCTTTTTTTTTTTTTAGTTTTTAATCATAGGTCTCTTACCATGTCATCAAGATCGTCCTCCTTGCTGTAGCGTGCATAGTCCTTTCGAAGTGTGCGCATCAGGATCATGCTGACCAGCCCCACCAGGAAGATGACCATCATGAAGGAATTGAAAATGCTGAACCAATGGATCTTGTGAGGAGAAAAAAAAAACCCAAAAAAACCATCACATAAAGGTCCTAGAATTTAGACAACACGGCTTTAGAAAATTAACAAGTCTTAAAAACTGGCATGCTTGCCAGATTAAGTGTACTGTTGTAATCCTTGGCAACAGCATATGAAAGTTTTGCTTTAACATCACAGGAATGTCATCTCTTGGCTTGTAAATCTGAACCACCTCAAAGCCTACCTTCTTTGAACCACTTTTTTGTAAACTGATGGGGACAGAATGTTGTGAGCACTGCATTTGTATTTGAAGCCTCAAACAAACAAACAAGTTCACTTTTAAATTGAATTTTAAAAAAATTTGGGGGGGGGGGGGGGGGGGGGGGGGGGTGTTTAACCAAATGAAAAGTACAGGTTTGCTGACATTAGACAATAATACTATAACTTACACTGAATCGCAAAACTATTCAATAATTCTTTGTTTTTGAATTAAATAGATTCAAGACCACATCTCGTGCCATGAATTACTTTGACCAATTATTATTATCATCACCACCGTTCTTATTATCTCATTATTACCATCACTGTTACCATCTATCATTATAACTATTATAATTCTAATCTGTATCTTCTCCCCTCCAACTTCCTCCGTCTTCTCTTCAGTTCCATTTTGGAATTTCAATATTCCTCCCAGCACATACTTCCTCCCAGCACATACTTTCAACCAGATTGAAGAGACACAACAGTTTGTTCATCCTCCTGTTTCCACTGTTCTGAATGTTGTCTGTGCTGCCTGAAATAGACCCCAAGGGTCGAAACACACTGTGTCTAGTGCTTGTTCTGGGCAGGATAGGGAGCAGGGTAACCCCTTTTTAAAAGGCGAATGTGGGTAGCCTTCCTGTAGCTCCACACTTAACTGGTTTTTTTTTGTTGTTGTTGTTGTTGTTTTAAAATGGAGTGACTGATGGCGGAGAATGAAAGCAAAATTTAGAAAGAGAGGGGGTTAGTTACCGCCAAGGACATTGACAAACAAAGCACAGGACAAGACACAATGCAATTCAACCTCTTGGATCTTCTTCAGGGGGAAAAAAATCACATTTAACATTTAGGACAGTACAAAGAACGAAGACTTATCTGTCCATGTGGTAGGAAGAATGGCCGCCAGACGGAAACGACAGAGGGGATTATTATGGGAGAGGAAAAAAAAAAAAAAAAAAGGGGGGGGGGGGGTGCGTGGGGGGGGGGGGGGTGAAATGATGGGGTTGTGTAGCTGGTTTAGTGGGGTGGTGTGATATATTTGTGATGGTTGTGGTTAAGGTGGATTGATAATAATGCTAAGTAAGGGGGGGGGGGGGGGGGGGGGGGGTATTATATATAATTTACATATATATATATATATATATATATATATATACATATAGATAGATAGATAGATAGATAGATAGATAGAAAGGATAGTAATGATAATAATAATGATAGTGGTAGTAATTATAATAACTAGATGAATAAAATGAAAGTAACTGTAATAACAAAACAATTAAGTAAACAGATAAATGATTTTTTTTTTTTTTTTTTGGTTGTGTGTGTGTGTGTGTGTGTGTGTGTGTGTGTGTAGGCTAGCTGGTAGGCAAGTTAGGGGGAGGGGTGTGTGGTATGAATGTTGTCTTTTTGAACAAGAAAGTAGGGTTTTTTCCTTTCTTTTTTTTAAACAAACGCGCACTTAAATGAGTCACTTAAAGTCTTTGGAGACGACGTGACGATTGATTTGAAGATTCAGTGTGTGATCTCACTCTTTTTTCAGTTCTGACAGAAAAAAGGAGCAATGCCAAAAGTGCAAGATATCTACTTTTGGTTTCCCCACACTGATAGTTCGTCGCAATCGAGGAATATGGAAACATTGCTGCAAACAGTTTCGCGTTGTCTTCAGCAGATCGGAAACTGTTATGATTGTTGATGGCATGAATTGTCCACAACACTTCAGATTTCAACACATCTGTCCCACTCGCTGTTATTGTGGACTGGCTGACGATTCTTACTGAGGAAAGGGTCTGACCTGATTTAATGAATTTGATGATTGCCGAACGAAGTCGGTAAGACTACCGACGGCCTACTCGCTTTATCCAATTCCACGTATTTTTTCCTCTTTCCGTGAATTGCAACCGCCGATTCGCCCATTGTCCGAACATCAACGGTCTTTTTGCACACTTACAGAAAAACGCATGTTTGTCGTCTCTGCATTCAGTGACCCAGCTTCGATATTCTTCCTTCTGTAGCCACAACGGATCAAATGCGTAATTTCCTTTGGCATGATGACAGACGCAACAGTATCGGACTTCGCCGAAGATGATAGAGCATGGCGCCCTTTGTCGGAGGTCAACTGCGCATGCGCAAACGATAACCGACTATTGAATTGCTTCCCTTTGCTTGAAAAGCAGACGACACGCAACACGATTCGAGAGGCGAAAATCGATGTCCGAAGTCTCGTTCGCGTTTGTTCTCCGATTCGTCTTCAAATGTTACGGTCAGTTTTGGTCCGAAAACGATTTGTAAGGGGATTTCAAGGGATGGTAGGGATATCTGCAGTTTTCAAGGGTTTTCAAGGGCCTTTTTGACCCAGTTGAAATTTAAAGGGTTTTCAAGGGTCTTCAAGGGGCGTACGAACCCTGTTCGTCTGGTGGCTCACTGATTCATTTGCGTTTTTACAATACTTATCATTACATCAATCAAGAAAGAGCAGGTCTGTTGACAATCAAAGATTGTTATATCACAGTCTATAATCAACCAATGCACAACAGCAGTATGTCTTGACCAAAATCATGACACCAACAAATAATTCTGACCAACACAAATTCTTAAATAAAACACAAAGTCAAAAAATAAAAAAAAGACTAACCCGGTGCTGGAAGAAATTGGGATCCAGGTATTTGTCAAAGCGATCCTTAAACTTGATTGTGGATGTATGAAATTTCACCTGTAACAAATAGAACAAAAACAGTAACACACCAAAATGTCTTCTTATATATCTTGTCCTGACAAAACATACTCACAAAGGCATAGATTTTTTATATATTCTGATCCATTAAAACCTTTATTAGGATAGGTTTAATATAAATGAGAAACAAATAGTGAGCAAATCCAGTATTTAAAATGTTCAAGCTCAATGATCTCAAACACTTATTTATGTCGTTATACTAAACTTTAACTCAGCAAACTGACATGTTCTGAGTTCTCACTTGCACATATGCTATGACCTGAACATGATTTTACAGGATGACATCAGTTATCCCCTGATTGTACGAAGCAAATGATCTGATCGACCAGAAAATATGTCCAAAGTTCACCTCATAGGAGAATGGTATTTTGATGTTGGGCTCCAACTTGATTTTGGACTCAGAAGTGAGATTGACATCAACAATCTGTCTGCCATTGTAGCCCTATGTCCAGCTTCTTGTGTGTCCAGATATAGTAGCCATCCCCACCTTCATCAATTTCTCCAACAATACCTGGAAGCAAAACAAAAACAATGTTTACTTTGCATTCATCTCTTAACTACCATTTTACATAAATCTGTCCAATCAGCATTACCAGTAACTACCACTTCACCTCTCAAGGATGATAAACCATTCAGTTCCAGCACTGATTTTGGAAGGCTTGAGCATTAAAACACAGCATCTGGCCACAGTTTTCAATTCAAAAGTGACTACACTTTGCAGATTTCATGACTGACTGTTTGAGAGAAGAGTTTACTAAAAAATTGTCTGCTTCTGCTTTGTTAACTCTCTTGACAAGCGAGCGCCTGCTAGCGCCCGACTGGAAATCACACAGCCAATAGGCTGAGCGCCCGCCAGCGCCCGGTAAAACACTTGGCAACAATGGGCGCCGCCATGTTTCTCGTAGAATAGTAAGCCTCGCGAGAACGTGACTTCCTTCTTCCTGTAGCCATTTACTTCCGTTTGCAAAAAAACCGCGAGTCGATACGTGCCGTGGTTCTCGAGTTACGGACGATTTTTTAAGTTTTGAGGTCGAAATGCTGTTTTTCACCATGGCTAACTGTTCTGTAATGAGATTTAGTGATGGAGATACTGTATTTTGTAGGATTTACGGCATAAGACATAGTGAAAGTGCTGGTAATGAAGCTTAGAGTGACCTAGATTTCGACTGGGATGAGGTTCCAGGTATGATGAACAACAATTCGGAAGAAAGTTCTGAAGAAGATTTTTTTTTTTTACCCAAGCAAATGGGTCATGTGACATTCTTCAAACTTACGATATAGCAACATATATATTCGTAGAAATTTTAAAAATTATTTTTATTATTTCCTTTCCCCTCTTTTAAATTAATTTTTTAATTGGGTAACCATGTTCAAATTACGGAGTTACTTACCTTGCCGATGGTTTTCAGCATAACTAAGCTCAGATAAGTGCATACTGAATAGGGTTAATGTTTGCCACAAGACAATCCAGGTAAGCATACTCCACACTAAGGCTGAAATCTTTTTTTCAGATGAGCGGAGAATCAGTTAGTTGGAGAATTTTAAGCCCTGGGTGATCAATCAGTAAATGTGCCACAAATAAAAAAAGTCCACTTTCACACTGGTCTTACAAAAATTCAACATGTACACAATACTGGTGGCCAATAATGCTGTTATTTCAACATTATGAAACACCACCATATAGCTTCAGTCTTCTGACTTTTTTTTATTTGAACCCATTAGCATAATCAAGTCAAGTGGATGCAGCCACAACCAAAAACAACAACAACATCACAAATATATAAATGCCTCTGATGGGAAAAAACACATGACCTCCAAGGCCAGAACCTCATGATGCTACCATCGAGTCTGGTATGACAATTTCATTCTGAGGTGAACACACCACACAATTCTATTTTTTTAAATGTTATGAATATTCAGTCAATCTCGTTTCACGGAGAGAATTAACATGATCAAATCCATGTGACCATTACCCCACACAGGCAAGTCGTCGATGTACATCTGGTACCAATAGTGGCTTTTGACAGCATAAACAAAGGCCTGGTACTTTTCCTCCGTGAGCTCCACAGAACAGTACTCTGTCTTCTGCACATCACCTGAAAAACAAACCCAACAAATGTTGGATGTATTATCTATACCTGAATATTTACTATCTAAAATGTTTTGAAAAAAAAAGATTGTTTGGCTGAAACCTTCTTTTGGCAAATGAAAGTTTCTCTATAGTCATTTCAAATAAATCTGTCAAAAATAGACATCTGTTAACTCTGCTGATTATGTTTGACAAAGTGTTTAAAACTGTTCAAGAAGCAATGACTTAGCTGATCAAAATATTAGGAGTCAATGCTGATGATCAAATTACAAGTCTAGATTTTAAAACTATTAAAGTGGAGATGAGTGACTAACGAAATGTATACACAAACATATTTACACTAAAACTCATCCACTGCTATAAAATTTAGACCAATTTCAAATGGCATGGTCTACATGGCTTTATCCTTAAAAAAAAAAAAAAAAAAAAAAAAAAAAAGGAATTTAAGTTCACCTGGTGGTCTAAATTGTCATTTCAGAACCTAGTATATACTTCTATTTAAAAAAAAAACAAACAAAAAAAAAAAACCACCACCACCACCATCAATTTGGTAATTAACTCTCTTGACAAGCAAGTGCCTGCTAGCGCCCGACTGGAAATCACACAGCCAAAAGACTGAGCGCCCGCCAGCGCCCGATAAAACACGTGGCAACAATGGGCGCTGCCATGTTTCTCGTAGAAAAGTAAGCCTCGAGAAACATGACTTCCTTCTTCCTGTAGCCATTTACTTCTGTTTGCAAAAAAACGCGAGTCGATACGTGCCGTGGTTCTCGAGTTACAAATTTAAGTTTTGACGTCGAAATGCTGTTTTTCACCATGGCTAACCTTGATTTCTGCCGTTCTATAATGAGATTTAGTGATGGAGATATGGTGTTTTGTAGGATTTACGGCATAAGACTTGGTGAAAGTGCTGGGTAATGAAGCTAGAGAGTGACCTAGATTTCGACTGGGATGAGGTTCCAGGTATGATGAACAACAATTCGGAAGAAAGTTCTGAAGAAGATTTTTTTTTTTACCCGAGTAAATGGGTCATGTGACATTCTTCAAACTTACGATATAGCAACATATATATTCGTGGAAATTTTAAAATTATTTTTTCATTCATCATGATTTCCTTTCCTCTCTTTTAAATTGTTTAATTGGGTAACCATGTTCAAATTACGGAGTTACTTACCTTGCCGATGGTTTTCAGCATAACTAAGCTCAGATAAGTGCATACTGAAGAGGGTTAAATGATTATCAGGAAAAAGTTTGCATACCTTTGAAATCGATGTCCAGTCCACTGAACTCCAATTCTACTCCCAGCAGAGCTTCTCCCAATGTTTCATGATAATGTCCAATGGTGGTCTTTGGGCCTCGACAGAAAGGAAGAGAAAAGAATTCGTAGGTCTCCTGTCTGTTGTGATATGGCCCCACTGTATTCATCCATAACACCACTTCTTCTCCATCTTCGTACTGAAACAAAACACAACCCACCCTGTAAAGTAAAACAGACACTGTTAATTACTAACACACACACATACATATACACACACACACAAAGGTAGAGATGTATTCTATGCAGCTGGTTTGTAATGCACTGTGCAGGTCTGTTCACTATATTAACTTAAAAAAAAAAAAAAAAAAAAACAATCATATTTGAAATCGCTGTGCATTATCAAGCTACGAAGTACAAACTTTTATTCATCAACTGATTTTCTCAACAAATGTCTCAACTTCTGGTTACATTAAGAGGCTATCACAATATTAATAACTACTACTGTACTAGTCAGTCACTTTGGACCCAAGAACTACCTGGCATCCTCTGGGCATGATATAAAGATATCTACTGCGATGGCTGCACTCTCCACTCACATTAAAAATGCAAGTAAAAAATATCCCACAGATGTTAAATGAATTTGATCGAGTTCTTTTCAATGTCATGGGTAATACTGTGATCATTTGTGCTATATCATCTGTCGTCACTGAATATTTGCATTATGATGTCAAGAGAGGATGGGCATTGAACTGGAGACTGTTGATACGTTGTTTACGCAACCCTATGCAAAACGGGAGGGGGGGGGACTGTACACAAAAATCATACTACTTCACCATCATCTGTGAGCAGGATTTGATCTGCTGCAATTCCCCGTTTATCGTTTTACCTATTAACACTACAATCTGTTGGAAAAGCATGCATGTTACTGCTCTGCATGTTCCATGAATATTGTTCAGGTACATTGAATTTTAAATTTTTTGCTCACAGAGTTCTGAGAAATCTCAGCTGTGATTGTGAATGCATTCCCTATGGTGGACAGATTACTGAACACACAACCTATCATCTCTGTGGTAGTTCCAGATGGTCTGATTTGAAGAACAGAAGATGGGTTAAGGCATTACTGGTGTGGTTACAAGGCAAAGAAAATAATAATATATCCCCAAGATGAAAAACACGTGGCAATCAACATAAGTTATGATCCTTTGTCTTTTCAGCATGACCTAATGTTGGCAGAGAATTTCACAGTTACCCATTCCTGAATCTGCTCTGCACCAGATTAAAAAACACAAAAAAATTCTTTTCATTGGATCTGATTAGCAATTGACTCGAAAATTACCAATTTGTTGGTGCACTGTTCTTATGGATGGTATTTTAAAGACAGTTTCTTCAATGATTTTCGGCATAAAGCCAAGCACAGGCATAATCATGGACGGGAACCTTAGACTGAATACCATGGTGATGCAGAATGATAACAGCTAAACGTAGATCAAACATAAATATAACACTACAGCAAGCCTTATGTCTAACCCTGAACCATGCAATGTGTGCAGAGGGGGTTTGGATGTAGGAGGAGCAGCTTGATACGACTGCTTCACCCAAATCTGTTAACACTGAAAGCCAGACTTACCTCATGAGCAAGTGCTCAAAGAGGGGTGTAAGGGTTAAGGGTCAAAGAAAGAGACGGGTGGAAGGGAGGATCGGGGCAGCAGCTTGGAAAACTACCAACCCTTTGCAAAACTAAAGTGTATCCAACAAAAACTAACCTTACCTTTTCCATGAGAATTATCTGTTCAGATATATCGCAAATTTAGAGAACTTGACACAACCTTTGCTGACAGATGTTGTGGCCAAAGCTGTTTAGTCAAGACATGTGAACAACACTGGGACAAGTTATAATTAAAACAAAGCAAGATTTTCAAAATGGTTGATTCAGTTTGGATTAACAGAAACTAATTCTTCAGAGGCTTGTTGAAATGTTTTTTTCACACTACCTAGTATATAATGAGTCAAAGTCATTGCTAACTGACACCAAAACTTAACTACCACCAATCAATACAGACACCGAAACGCACTTCGACAAGAAAGATTGCTCATGTTGAAGCTGCAGCCTGTGACTTATCAAACACTGATCTGGTAGCCCACATAAACTTTTGATTGCCGGAACACCTGTAAAGTGTAATACTTTTGCCTGAAATTTTCAAAAATGGCATGTCACATGTCATAGCTCATGCTCCAAGCTGTTGTATGCCTGTCCTGACAATGCAAAGGTGGGAGTTTGTCTTCCTCTCTCTCTCACTCAATTGTGTACAGCGTCAGAAGTTTCAAAAAAGAAAAAAAAAAAGTGCCTGTCCATCAACCATAGTTCAATTTGAGATGCAAATGGCAGCTTATAATTGATCTTGATGGGGAATTAGAACAGGTAACAAGAATGCGTCTCCATGACGCCACAAAGAATGGGGTAGTGTCCGTTGCTCTACTGATATCTTGCTTTATTGCTGATATCGGCTTTGTCTTCATCAGAGATGGTATCTGGCGGCTAACAAATAAAAGCGACTTCTCACTAGCCCTTATGTTAGGGATCCTCATGATAATATCTGTATACACATCAATATGCAATGTGTTCATTGTACATGTTATTGGCAGTGAGAAAAATGCCATATTAGAAAAAGCTGACATTGGCAGTGTCTGGTACATGATTTTTTTTTCTTTCTTTTTTTTTTTTTAAAGCAAATCAAATATAAAAGTTTGCAAACATTTTGATACCAATCTTTTTGCTCATAGCATGCAATGACACCCCATTGATGAAACATTTACTGAAACTGTCGCACACACATTAACACTCATTTAATGACATACACTAATACAGTCCTTTTTTCTCTCTCTCCCTCTCTCTCATGCATACAGATAGGCACGTGCATGCGTGTACGCAGTGACATTTTGATATAAAAACACACTGCAAATACATACAGTCTCTCACTCGCATACACACACATGTACAGCTGCATACACACAATGCACAAACACGCTTAACACACACTCACACTGCCATGAACAAACACGTACATGCACTCTGTGATAAATAGTCAGAACAGTGTCCCAATGGTGAAAAGTACAGTCTGTGCATATTCATGGTGCTCACATCTAACAATTGGTTTAAAACTGCATGACAGCTTTAGGGTACGGACTTAAGTTCAAGCCCTTGTTTTTTGTCCCATCATATTCAAGCTGCCTAGCAAGTCACAATGGTCCACCATCAGCTGATCAATGTGCAGACGGCAACATTATCTAGACATGACCAGATTCATAACTAATTTCAGCGTGTTTTGTGCTGCTGGCAATATTATTTTGACTTAAGTTTATGCAATTTATTATATTATTCTACTATAATTACTATTGGAAAACAAAATCCCTGGCACAATACCACAGGGAATACAGTAGTTCTTCATAAATGGCTGAATGTGACGGTACAAAGTGACCTCAGAAACAAAGTGTACGCATGCGGACACTTTGTTCCCTGCGGACACTTTGTACCATGACATTCCAAATTGTCCGCAGAAATCCTGCGGATGCTTTGTTCTGCGAGGTGACATATAACTTACAAAAGCGGAACAAAGTGTCTGCAGCTGTTTCAGCTTCAGTGTGAATGGGTGAATGTGCACGTACACTCCCATGCATGTGCATGCGTGCATGCGCACGCGCGCATGAGTGTGTGTGTGTGTGTGTGTGTGTGTGTGCGCGCGAGTGTGTGTGTGTGTGTGTGTGTGTGTGTGTGTGTGTGTGTGTGTGTGTGTGTGTGTGTGTGTGTGTGTGTGTGTGTGGCGCGCGCGCATGTGAACGTTATCTGAACTTTATGCGCTGTTGCACATAAAAAGTAGTCAACAAATTTCACACCATTAAAAAAAAAATTAAGGTGCACACACACACACACACACATGTGCGCGCGCCTGCGTAGAATGCACACACGCAAGCGCATGGGAGTGTGCACATTCGCCCACTCACACTAAGGCTGAAACAGCTGTGGACACTTTGTTCCGCTTTTGCAAGTTATATGTCACCTTGTGAAATAAAGTGTCCGCAGGATTTCTGCGGACACTTTGAATGTCAGTTCACGGTACAGTGCAACAAAGCGTCCGCATGCGGACACTTTGTTTCTGAGGACACTTTCTACCGTCACAGCTGACCAAACTTTACAACATGGCAAGCTCTTGCCCAACATCTAAATTAATGACCATACAATAGCAGTCTAAAACAAAATTCCTATGGCATGAACAAAATGCTTGATAATATAATTAATTAAATGGGCTCTCACAGACTAATCAAGAGATTAATTACACCTACAAGGCTGGTGGTGGCACTGTGGTATGGAATCAGACACTGATAAAAAAAAACACACACAAAAAAAAACTGGCAACTTTTCACAACTTGAATTGCAGCATCAATTTGTGATCCTCCAAATTTCTTACTTAAACGTCCGATAAAAATTTCAAATCAAAAGACTTCTGACAGTGAGTCAAGTTGATGGATGACTTTTAAAACTTCTGTTTCCCCCGCATTCCATTAATTCCATGATACTGGTGGATAAGTTTCAAAATGAGCTTTGTGATAGTATACAAATTTATAAATTTAGCTTTATCCAGCAAAAAAAGATGGACTTGAAAATTTCCTGTCACCAATGACTCACATAGATCTATCACTGACCTGAAGTTTTTTCAGAACTGTATACAGGACCACTAAGTACTCCAGCGCCATGTGATTGTTGTGGATGGATTGCAATGACTCTGCTTTCATTTCATTTTGTTACAAAGTCACATGATTTTCTCATGATGAACCATGTAATGATGTAGCATGTACACGTGTACTCTGTGCGTGTGTGTGTGTGTGTGTGTGTCTGTGTGTGTGTGTGTTGGTATGGTGGTGGTGGTGATGGCTGTTGGTGGTGGTGTGGTGGTGGTGGCAGTCGCATGTACATGTATGTGTGTGACAGCATTTACTGACATCCCCCCCCCCACCATTAACATGCATCATTGTATTAGTAATTTGTATGCATCGGTGTGTGTGTGTCTGCGCGCGTGCATGCGCACTCGCGCATATGCAAAAAAAAAAAAAAAAAGTATTGCTCAAACTCTATTGACCTGTTTGTGATTCAACCTGTTTCCCCATTCAGAAACATTTTTCCTCAATGTACAATGAACACAGAATGCAGGAAGCCAACACTGACAGTAAAGCAAAGAGACGGTTTCCTCTTTGGGTCCAGGGAACACGCATTCTCATTTGTTTCAATTCAAAATCAAACAAAAGCTGATCATTCACAGATCTCTGAATTAACTATGGTGTAACAGAAATGCACAGTTTGACCACTTTTGTAGTTATGAATTTAATGAGAAAGACAAGGACCAAATCCCACATCAGCAACACACATGCAGCAGCCTGGCACATGAATATGTATGGTATTATTGGTATGCCATGCGCCATTTCAATATTTCATGTGAAAATGTTGCAGGCATGCTCATAATCTGAGGCCCTGATTCTCTGTGTGTGTGTGTAGCACTGCATATGAATGTGTGATTCACTATTAATAATAGGGTAATAGGAGGGGGAAAAAGGGGGTTATGTTAACCTGACCCCATTTTTCTTCTGCTAATTGTTTTGACAACTGAAAAAAAAAAACCTATGAAAAGAAAAACTGAAGAGTAGTAACACAACAGACAACCCCCATTTTTCTTCTTCCAATTGAAAAAAAAAACTATGAAAAGAAAAAACTGAAACGTAGTAACACAACAGACAGACAACAACCTCATCCTAACTTCAGTGTGTCATCACAACCTACAACAAAAGTAGTTTTCATGCGATCAGAAGTACTGAAAGCTGAAATGGCAAAAGACTGCATCTAGAATGCTGCACATATGATAAGTCAATGTGAATGATAATGGTGTAAATTACTTAACACAACCTTTACATATTTGCAGGGGTATTTCTTTCCACCAAGAAATTTAAAAATGAATCAGGTGAGCTGGGTGGAATCTGTGAATCTGCTTTGTGCAAGTGACAAGTTCAATACCTTTGCTGTTAGCAAGTCTAATATCACAATACTTAGTGTAAATCTTGTTGCCTGCCTACTCTGGACTGAAAAGTGAACCAGAACCAGATATTTGTAACAATGCACTATTTAATATGACAAGTTTCAAAATTTTCCTGGGGCACTGACAGGAAAGATGTAGCTGTGGGTGTTGGGGGGAGAGCGTGTGGATGGATGATTTATATACTTTGCTTTTCCTTGGTGAAGTCACTAAAATGAACATGGTGCATTATGGATTGTCAGCAACATGTGTTGACCATTACTCTTTCTGTTCTTTTAGCCATGTCATCACAACCACAATTACTTTTTCTTTGGCCCTCGATTTCTATTCACTATCAGGGTCTCTGTCTGCCAATGCGTTTCACCTAGCTACCTCACTAAGTCACTGTCAATTTGTCAGCATTACATCTGGGGAAATTCACTACAATATGTGCCATAGTTAAATGCACAAGATACTGTGGGCATGGCATACCCGATTGTCAGCACACCTGTTATTTATATATATATATATATATATACATGTACACAGATACAGTGGGGGGGGGGGGGGGGGGGGGGGGAAAGGATAAATTTGTCTGGATGTGTGTGCGTACATGTTTACATACGTACGTGTGATGTGTACTGTGTAGTACATGGTGTAGTGTGAAGAGGTGTGGTGTGTGTGTGTGTGTGGTGTATGTTTTCACATGTTCATGTATGTGTAAATGCATGTGTGCGAGCACATGTACCACAGTGTGCATAATGCAACGAAGCATATCTCGTCTGTGCATTTGCTAGTTTAAATTTAAAACAGAATGGAAAACCAGAAGGGTCAGAATTGACAACTTGAAAAACGTCGGCAATCAACTTTTTCATTTGTAGTTCTTACTTCATGCACTAACCCATGATTTGACAATACACCCTGTAGTTCAACGCCAAATCCCCTCCTAAAACCAAAAGGTAAACAAGGATATTACTTATAATATTAGTATTATAAACTGGGTGGACTAGTTGTATGATGGAGTCAGGGGACCGACCCATCGATTCGAACAGGAAAAGAGATCCAACATGCATGACTAAGCATTTCAATCACAATCGTTAAACCTGCACCATTTAACTTCAGTCAGCATTTCCAATTTAATAATAAAATCCTCCAAGCAGCACCACCTATATCGTAGTATACGATCACACTTAATTTGTCACCGACAGCTTGCAGAATTTCTAGGCACTGTCGGCTTTTTCGGGTGTACTCACACGGTGTTCATGCTCGTCACAACCAGCCCGTAGCCGTGTAGTAATAATAAAGATAAGAGTAAAACAACTTTTGAAATATTCGTTAACATTTTGAGCAAGATCTTAACACAGATCTACAAGAGTAACAACAGATGATCGTCGATTTCACTCGACTGCAGTTTGCAGTTAGCAACGAAAAATGGCTTCCTCCATTAGCCACGTATCATTCCACAAGAGGGCGCGAGCAAGGTAGGTCACTCTCATGAGCTGCGATTTGTTGTCAAGTACACGACGTCCCGGTTTAAAAAAAAAAAAAAAAGAAAAAAAAAACGAAAGGGATTGCAAAATCATTATAATGATGCTTGCTTTTTGAAATAGTGAATGCGAAATCAAAGCATGCGCCCTTTCTCTGAAAAAAAAATCTGTTTGCAGACCTTCATTTGTCTGAACGTTGGAAACGAAAAAATCATTGTTTAATTTTCCGTTATATAGAAAGGCAATTCATAATAGTAGTACTTTCATTTTACGACTTTTCACAAAATTATGTAATATTAGATGAGAGAGAGAGAGAGAGAGAGAGAGAGAGAGAGAGAGAGAGAGAGAGAGAGAGAGAGAGAGAATGTGAGAATGTGCTGCATGCATGCATGCGCATGTACTTGCGTATGTGTGTTTGCAGATGTATACATCTAATCACACGATCAGAATCAGAGAAAAACGTCAGTCACAGACATGCCTGATAAACTTGGTAGGCAGCCTATGTCCTAAGGGGCACACATTCAAACACCATATGATTTCTTGATTTGTTTGTTAAGGCGATTCATAGAAATCCAGAAAATAACAATTTTCACATAAAACTGTCATCATTAAAGAAAAAAATAGGGAGGGGTTTGCACATGGGAGAGGAAGGAGAAAGTTTCAGAGTGTGTATAGCATATCTAATGTACCCACTACATGACTGACAATGTTCTCTCTCTCTCTCTCTCTCTCTCTCTCTCTCTCTCTCTCTCTCTCTCTCTCTCTCTGTGTGTGTGTGTGTGAGTGTGTGTGTGTGTGTGTGTGTGTGTGTGTGTGTGTGTGTGTGTGTGTGTGTGTGTGTGTGTGTGTGTTTACGTGTTTTTGTTTGTTTGATTGTTTCTTTGTATGGCCTGCTGCAGTCTGTCGTGTGCCTGTCATATGTATTGCATCCTACTATACGACTTATTACTCTCGTATCAAGAAGTGCCTTCAGTGGTGTTGTGGAAAAAAGTAAACAACAGAAGACTTTGGAAAAGCGCAAGACTGTATGCTGTGGAAAAAAAGTATACAACAGAAGACTTTGTAAAAGCGCAAGACTGTGTACCTTATAGAAAGAGACTGAACAAAGCCTCTACAGCAGCAGACTCTGCAACTAAAAAAAAGACTACTGCTTACTGCAAGCGAGGCAATATTTGCATTGCCAACTCGTAACTACAAGTGCGGCTACGTGACTTGTGTATTTGTGAGTGAGTGGCTTTTTTTTTTTTTTTTTTTTTTTTTTTTTTGTTTTTCATTTTGAGTTGTTGGCTCTTTGATATTTTGTCTTAAGTTTCATTTTCCTTTTTTCACCTCTTTCTGTATCCCCTTAAGTGTAATCTTGTTTTAAAACTGCTTCCTTGTGTGAGGAAGTGTATATTTTCATTTCAGAAACGTGTATCCATAAGTATACCATCTGGCCGAGGAGTTACGGACAGATACTGTAAAGATTTCCTTTTTTTTTTTTTTTTTTTTTTTTTTTTTTCATACCCTTCTGGTTTCCTAAAAGTTGTTACGGTGTATAAAACCAGCCCCATTTTCGCTCTTTTATGTGATTTTATTCTGTTCCTTTATAATACACATCATAACGTCACCCAACGAGCAAAAAAAATCGCCGTCTCTTATTATCATCACATCAGTACACAACTAGAAAATGAGCAAGAAAGAACCAGTCTGCATGGCCATGCAAAGAAGGACTCCGAATCTGTCACCTTAATTTCCAACATGCAGTTAACAAGACATCAGATATATATCAACACTGATTTGGAATCATGGAAAACCCTTTCATATTTTAGGACTCTCTGAATCCAGATTAGCTGCACGCATTAGCGACAATGAATGATGTAACTATTCCAGGATATAACACAAATCCAGAAAGATCCTACACAACCGAAAGAGACGGGTCTTCTTATCTACATCAGCGAAACTCTTACCTTCAAACGACTTCTACACCTAGAAAGTAAAGATGTAGAATGTGTCTGGATAGAAGTTAAGCTGAAAAGAAACCCCTCCATTTTGGTTGGATTCTGTTACAGGAACCCATCTGAAAGTAAAGGTAAACTGGGTCGACAAATTTATTACAATGATGGATGCAGTCTCGCTAGAATCCAAGGAAATCATTTTACTTGGAGACTTTAACATAGATCTTCTGAAAATGCAAAACCAATGGACACAAGCATTCAACCTATTTAATTTGCATCAACTCATCGATTCTCCAACAGAGTCACACCAAACTCGAAGACACTTATCGACCATATTTATATTTCAGATAAAACTAACGTAGCAGAAGCCTGCGTCCCTGTTCTAAACTGTAGTGATCATTACCCAATTTGTGTATCACATGGTCCAAAAAAGGAGTAAAAAATCCCAAAACGGGACACAAGACAATAACCTACCGTTGCTTTACAAACTTTAACAACCAAGATTTTCTGCATGACTTGCTTAACTCAAATCTCTCTCTTCAGTTTTCAACATAACTCATCCAGATCTTGCTGTTGAATTTTGGATTAAAACATTTTACAGAAATATATGACAAACACGCCCCACTAAAACGATTAGAGTACGACATGATCCTAAGCCGGCATGGTACACTAAAGAGTTACAGGAGGCAGGTTACCTTAGAGATATGCTTAAACAACATGGCTATGAAGAGGAATCTAAAAAACTGAGAAATGCAATAAATTTCACAGAAGCGCAGAGAGAAAAAACGAAATATTATCGAGAGAACTAATATCATCAAACCAGAACCCAAAATTGGTATGGAGAGCTATTAACGAACTTACAAACAATAAATCTTCTTCCAAATCAACTGTAATTAAAGACATCTCTGTCGAACAGCTGAACTCCCACTTTTGCACTATAGCCAGTAACATTGTCACGACAGATTCTTCCAGATCAAACGACCTTCAAAAACTGAAACAATATTGCCAAGATAAAAACATCACGTCTGAACTTTATATTCCACCAGTAACAGTCTTCTGAAGTTTATCACTACCTAACGCACCTAAAACAGTCAGGTGCCTGCGGGGTGGATGGCCTAGATGGCAAAATCCTCAAACTAGCAGCTCCAGCAATTACAGATACGTTAACATACATCTTCAATTTATGCATCGACAAAAATCATTTTCCCGATAGTTTTTAAAAAAAGCGAAAGTCATACCTATCTACAAATCAGGTGACAACTCAGACCCTGCAAACTACAGACCAATCTCAATCACTTCCACTCTTTCCAAACCTTTGGAAAAAAAACATAAACAAACACACATTACACCACCTAATACTTACCACTTGCTTCATCCAAGACAGTCCGGGTTCCGACACAACCATTCATGCCACACAGCCCTAATCAACCTCGTTGATGACTGGCTAAATAGCATTAACAACAACAGATATTGTGGTGTCCTATTTATTGATTTCAAAAAAGCATTTGATGTGATAGACCATAACCTCCTTCTCAGAAAAAATTGAAATTGTATGGCTTATCCACAAAAAACTCTTACGCTTTTTGGCTCATATCTCACAAATAGGCAACAATGTGTGAAAATTAATACAAATTCTCTTCATTTCAAACACTTTCCTATGGCGTCCCACAAGGCTCTATCCTGGGTCCCTTACTGTTCACCATTTACATCAATGATCTACCTCTCTATATTATTACATCCACCTGTGAACTCTTTGCTGATGATACAACAATACACACAAATCATTCTGATGTTACTGTTCTTGCACAAACTTTACAAGAAAGTGCAAATTACCTCGTAAGATGGACTGAATTAAATCACATGTCACTTCACCCTCAAAAAAAAAAAATCCATGCTTATCACAACTAGGCAAAAAAAAAACAAAATCTCACTATTAAGTTCCCTCCTGTACATCTTAAAAATGTACCAGTTGAACAGGTTCATTCCTCAAAGTGCTAGGAATAACAATTGATAAACAATATTAGTTGGCAAACTCACATAACCTCACTGTGCAGCAAAAATTTCGCAGAAAGTTTATCAATCAACTCTCCAGAATCAAAAAACGCTTCCTCGACCTGCATTCACGCAAGCTCTTTTTCCAGTCTCATATCCAATCATACATAGACTATGGATCTACTCTATGGGACTCTGCTAGCGCTAACACCCTCAAACCCATTGCTAAGCCTACACAAGCGAGCACTCAAATTAGTCCTCCTAAAAAAAGCAGTAGTCTTCTGGACTTGGACTATATAAAGATTCAAGTTCTCCCCTTAAGTCTGAGATTAGAATACAACAAAGGG
>JADBJO010000250.1:422500-425000 GCA_016801955.1 Conus betulinus | reverse complement strand
TAGAAGACAGTGATTAACACCCCCGAATTTCGTAATGCAAGGAGAACTATTATGTATCATACATGGCTTCCTACCGTAATGCGCGCGTTTGAAAATACGTAGAATGTGTTTAAGCTTCGACAAACATCTTCTTGCAAAATGAAAATTGACCAGTCTCAAAAACTTATCGTTCTGGGTGAATAAACACAGAATATCTGAACAAAGGCAACAACTTTGTATTTAGATTGGAAGACATTTCCTTCACTATTCAACTTCCTTCTGATTCTTCCAATATTCAATTACAGCCCTCAAAAATATGTAAAGGATAGCACAACACAGAGAGAGAGAGAGAGAGAGAGAGAGAGAGAGAGAGAGAGAGAGAGAGAGATGTGTAATGAAGTTGAGTGCAAGGCTGTACAGCAGGCGTGCATGTGATGAAGGAGAGTCTAAAGGACAAGACTGCACAGAGAGAAGAACATGTTACTCTCTATGATAATTCAAATATTTAACTTGCACTCAGACGCAGACATACTCATATGCATGCCAAGCAAACATGCACTACTCTCTCTCTCTCTCTCTCTCACACACACACACACACACACATACACACACTTACTTTGCAAACATTCATTTTTGACGTTTTATTTTTTCTTTTCTTTCTTTTTCCAGTTCACCGACTGATCCCGTGATCCGCGCCTTTCTCCACCGACATGTCCAGCTCATGTCTTCAACAACCTGATTTCCATTTACCCTTACCCACACCCATCTAAACTAACCGAACTTCCCCTTCGTATTTTGCCCCGATACCCACCCCCCCCCTCTTCGCTTTGCCCCAGCACAGCCTAGAGAAAGGGTTATGAAACGTCGCCAATGATTAGCTATGAAAAAATGTTCATTCTTCGAAAGGTTATGTCATATATGTTTCGGCAAAATCTCTGCCTCTCATTCTCCGACTGGCAACTCAACAGTTCGAAAATCAAATCACATTTTCCAGATCACTGATTTTTCTACAACACACACACACGCACACACACACATTGCTTGGATTTTTCTAACGTCAGAGTAACATTTTCATCTATATGGTTTTTAGATGTTGTTTATATTTAATTAATTATATTCAAAGAAATAAACTATCTTTTATGCCGTGAGTGGGGTGTTGGTCAAAAACATGGTGGATTTGTGACACGAAAATGTTCACAGCTGACATCCTTTTAAAAACGGTTTATTCTGAGCAAAAGCAAAACGACAAAAAATGCAGCTTTCCACCCTCAATTTTTCTGAACATAATACATTCTACATCATAATGTTAATTAAATACAGGTGTATTAAACAGCTGTTTCGGTTACGACTAATGGTCTGTATTTCTTGTTCCAGTCTTGATTGTTCCATGTATAAACTGATGAACATTCTTGGGAATACTTTTTTTTTTTTAAAACACACATTGACGTTGTATGCACGTCACAACATCAGGGACGATTTATTTGTGTATACAACGGTTCCTGTCGTTGTTTGTTGAATCACAGCTTGCTGTCCCAGCATTTACTCCCTTTGATTGCTGTTGCGACCAATGAACAGATGCTGATGTTAGCATTGTAAACAGAATCACCATAACCAATTTCAACTCCAGGCTTTTTTCACCTTTGGTCCGGGAAATTTTTGGTTCATAGGCATTTCCGCGCTGCGCTCTGTAAAAATGTATTCCAGAATTTCGCTGTTTGTCTTCCATTCACTCTGGTGACGACACAGCAACGGTGACATCTCTTAGGACAAAGTTAGTGAACCGATTCGCTTAGCTATCTTCGAAAACTTTTATTGCATGAAGTAACTGTAAAAAGTGTTGCTGCTACACCATGATGAAAGCAAGAAATTCATGTTTCTTAAACTTTGGGTTTATTTTTTTCCCGATCTACTAGTCTCTCTATGTCACAGAAGTAACACTTTTCTTTTTCTTTTTTTTTTTTTTAAAGCCGATATTGTCCCTTTTCCGTTTTACAGCTGCTTAAGTCTTCAGTTTTTTTTTTCTAAAAGAAATCAGTGCTAGGGAAGGGGATGGGAAGCTGTCAGAATCTCCAACATATATCTCGTGGGATATCACTCCCTGTCTCGGCAATGTATTGTTTTAAAACACTGCGGCTGTATAGGTATGGTGTAACATCTCTCTCTCTCTACAACACACCCTGCCCTGCCACTCACAACCGTTTCGGCAAACACGACTAAATGGAAGCTGGAAGCACATTCCATCACCGAATTACCAAACCAGTCTCTCATCAAGGCGTTTTGGCACACACAAGAAGACAGTACCAGTGGCTTCTGCGTTCAGTTTTCGGCAAAATAAATGCAGTCTCGTTCTCATTTCCTCTTGGCGTCTGCGATCACTTTTTGGCAAAACAAATGCAGTCTAGTTCTGCTTTCCTCTTGGATTTTGGGGTCACTTTTGGCAAAATAATTGCAGTGTAGTTATTCTTTCCCCTAACCGTGTCTCATCCCGAGACTTCAGAAAGAAATCCCCCTTACGGGTTCC
>JADBJO010000250.1:407500-417500 GCA_016801955.1 Conus betulinus | reverse complement strand
ACAAAAGCAAGTTCAGGCACACAGAACAAACAAGAAAAACGTCCTAAGCTTCTTTTGTCTAATTATCTGTCGTACTGACAGAAACACAATATCAGTGCTATTTGTAGCTGCATGAAATTCTGCTGCTGCAGCAACCAACCACTAGCGCAGTTACCTTCATCATCACTGATTTTTTGTTGTTGTTGTTGTTGCTCCCCAGCCTCCGCGCCACCTCAGAGGCAGTGCACCCACACCGCTCATTCCGACACCCCGTCCACAGCCACAGCCCAGTCGGCCCCGCGGCCGCCGCAGCCCCGGGCACGGGCAATCCACAGGGAGCAGTCAATGTCAAGTCGTCAAGAGGCAACCCACCGGAGGAGACACTGCACTGCTGCCGAGTCACTTCGCTGGTGTTCAGTTGCGCCTGTTCTGATCTAACATACGCAGGACATCACCTACTAAGCCCCTACTGACGACAATAATTGCTTAGTCGTGGAGCTGGCGTGAGTGAGCTCTCGCTCCGGAGGGCGCCACCACGTCCGTCCAACGACAGCGCCCATGGACACACGCCGATACCGGCGACTCTGACAGAACCAAACCATGGAATAGACGTGGAGAGGACATCGAAACTGAGGTCACCATGACAGCAGGGCATGAAGGGCCACAAAATTTGAGACTTTTTTTTTAATGCTGATCGATGAGAATGAGGACTGATTTATTATTTCATCATGAACATCATCATCATCATCATCATCATCATCATCATCATCAAATCACTATTATCATCATCTCACCTCTCCTTCAGACTCTTCAGTTCGCTGGTCAGTGTCTCGTACGTCTCCGCCGAGGGTTCGCCATGCTCAGACACAGGCCTCTTCTTGATGTTCTCTCGTCGCCTCTCCTTGAATTCCATCTCCAGCTCCATGTCGCTCAGCTGAAGCCCAGGAGACATCAGAGACAAAAATGGAATAAATGTTTTCAATCAACAGGAAAAAACCTATTTCAGATCCTTCGGTAATGGACATGTTCAATGTATATTGGAAGCATAGAAAAGAGAATCACAAAACGAGTCGAGTTACGTGCGTCAACCTAATTGACGGACTGCTTGACCGGCATTCATCTTTGAATTCCATCGAGATATTTCATTGAAACTGACTGTAACCCCTGGTTATAAAATCACACCAGAAAGAAAACAACAACTAAACTTTGAATACCACGTCCCAAACACCCTCATTTTCACTGCTTCCAGTGGGTCGAAAGAGTTCAGTTCAATTCTTTACGTCAAAGCAATATGAATAGAAAAAAATGTCGGGGTAATCCCACAACGTTTTACATGATTATTTGTAAATTTTCGCCCACATTAAATGGACACTATGAAGGGTAAGATAACCAAAAGAAGAAGAAGCAGAAGCAGAAGCAGAAGAAAAAGAAAAAAGAAGAAGAAGAAGAAGAAGAAGAAGAAGAAGAAGAAGAGGAAGAAGAAGAAGAAAGAAGGGAAGAAGAAGAAGAAGAAGAAGAAGAAGAAGAAGAAGAAGAAGAGGAAGAAGAAGATAGAAGGAGAAGAAGGAGGAGGAGGAGGAGAAAATAGGAGGAGGAGGAGGAGGAGGAGAAGAAGAGAAGAAGAAGAAAAGAAGAAGAAGAAGAACAACAACAACAACAACACATCAACAACACAACAACAACACGAAAACTGAATGGGTGAAGACTGCGCGTCACCAATACACTTATCACAAGAAAAATCCGACACATGGCGTGTAGTTTACTGACCTCATTCACCAGAGAGACCTCGTCGATCCGAAGACTTTCCTCCTTTTTCCCTCATGTTGCGCAGCTCCCGGGACACTTTGGCGTGGTCCCCTTCCAGCTTGGTCACCGAGAACGTCAGGGTGTGGCACTTCTGACGTACCTCGCGCAGATCCTGTCAGCAGAGGGTACCATGACGTCACGATACTATGACACACAGCACAGATACCTTTGACTGTAGCTGTTCCTGCGTCGTATATACATGAGGCAGTCAAGGCACTTCATGCTCGGTTTTCAGCCAGTCATGAAGCAGTCAAAGCGCTTCAACATGATGTGTTCTCAGCCAGCCATGAGGCAGTCAAGGCGCTTCAACATGCTGGTTCTCATCCAGTCATGAGGCAGTCAAGGCGCTTCACCATGCTGGGTTCTCAGCCAGCCATGAGGCAGTCAAGGTGCTTCACTATGCTGGGTTCTCAGCCAGTCGTGAGGCAGTCAAGGCGCTTCAACATGCTGGGTTCTCATCCAGTCATGAGGCAGTCAAGGCGCTTCACCATGCTGGTTCTCAGCCAGCCATGAGGCAGTCAAGGTGCTTCACTATGCTGGGTTCTCAGCCAGTCGTGAGGCAGTCAAGCGCTTCACCATGCTGGGTTCTCAGCCAGTCGTGAGGCAGTCAAGGTGCTTCAACATGCTCGGTTCTCAGCCAGGCTCCTGACCGTCACTCCAGCTTCTACTGACCAGTCGGAGATTCCTCTCCATTCCCTAATGCCGGTTTTATCATGGGCGGCCCTTTCTTTCTCTGGCCTGGCCTTTCCTGTCCACATCCATTTCAAGGTTTGATTTGGAGTTCTTGTCGTGGAAAGCCTCAAGATATGCTCCAGCCAGCGGAGTCGCCTTCTGTAGATGATGGCTGACGTAGGAAGCTGTTGAGATCTGTCCCTGACCTCTTTGTGTGACACGAAGTTCTTGCATTTGATATGTCCACGGTTGTAGTAGTAGGTATCTGTTTGTTTTTAAGCGTCCAGATTTTTCTCCTGGGTGGTTTTTTTTTTTGTCAGTATTCAGTATTCGCCGGTTTTGTAACCGTAGAGAAGCGGTTGCTACCACAGTGCAGATTTCATTATACGATCAAAGAATTTACCAGTATCGTGAATCTCAGAATTCACAGATGTTGGCCTGCGTCTAGTGTTTAGAATGAATGTGTGTGTGTGTGTGTGTGTGTGTGTGTGTGTGTGTGTGTGTGTGTGTGTGTGTGTGTGTGTGTGTGTGTGTGTGTGTGTGTGTGTGTGAGAGAGAGAGAGAGGAGAGAGAGAGAGAGAGAGAGAGAGAGAGACAGAGACAGAGACAGAGACAGACAGAAACGGAGAGGCGCACACGATGATTATTTTCATGCTTGTTTTACACGAAGCTTCAAAATGTCAATGGCTCCGAACCCCCCAAAAACATGTTACCCTTTTCTGTCTCGTTTTCACCTATCGATACAATCACCACCACCACCACCACAATCCTTCCCAACCTCACCTTCATCTTCTCCTCCTTCAGCTTCTCGAGCTCGGCCAGGTCGTTCTTGACGTAGGAGGCGTAGTTCTCGTCGGTCGTCTGCAGCCAGGTGTTGAGCACAGAGAGGGCACCGCGGATGTGGGTGCAGGCATCCGTGAACATCACCAGAAAAACAGCAGCTTATTCATGTCGTACCGAGAGCATAGGGCCGCCACTGGGGAACTGTAAAGAAAAGATGGATCCCGTTTGGTCATCATCATCGTTGTCATCATCATCGTCCTCGTATGTCGTCGTCGTCGTCTTCGTCATCATCGTCATTGTAGTCATCATCATCATTACTATAATCATCATCATCGTCATCAACATCGTCGTCATCATTATCATGACTGTCGTATTCATCATCATCATCATCATCATCATCATCATCATCATCATCATCATCATCACTACATCATCATCATCATCATCATCATCATCATCATCATCATCATCATCATCGTCGTCGTCGTCGTTGTCGCCGCCGTCATCATCATCAACATCATTATCATCGTAATTGGTATCAAATATATTAACATTATTGTCATCGTCGTCATCATCATCATCAGTATCGTCATCATCATTATCGTCATCATGATCATCTACATCATCATCGTCATCATCATTACTATGGTCGTATAACAGTCAGACGTCGTGAACGTGGTGCTATGCCTGGTGCACAAGGATCCCCGCAGCATGAGTCCAACGCAACGGTACAGTGGCAAAAAGTACCGGTACAATCGTTCACGTCCCACCCATTCCTGTGTGTGCTCCACCTTTGACACGTCCCTCCTCTTACTTTGCCTGGCTAAGGTCTTAGGCGGGGAGTCATATCGGGGTAAGCATCTACATGCCTGTACAAAAGGGTTCGACCCGACATTGACAAGCGAGTAAATAACGGGTAAACCCTTAAGGACTTCTACACAGCTGACCTGAAAGCCTTCGTCGTCAGTACTGATGTCTGCTGGGGACAGACGCAGATGAGACAACAGGAACTTACACACACACACACACACACACACACACACACACACACACACACACACACACACACACACACACACACACACACACACATCATACATCCACAACAAACTCACAGACAAACGCACTCACTCACAGACAGACGACAAGCACATACACATGCATGCACACAGGCACGCACACCACTACCCCCCCCCCCCCCCCCCCCCCCCCATATGCACACATACCTTCCTACCAACGGACACAAAACAGCATAAATAATGACAATAATGACGATGATGACGACGACCAGCACACAACACACACCACCACCACCAACCAAATCAACCATTAATGATTGTCGGCGCGCAACCCTGGTCCCCCATCCTCAACGTTGTCCTCGCCAGGCCTACGTGACCCCGACTGACCTGAGCATGCTGGCGGTGATGCCGGTGGTCTTGAACTTGGTGTAGAGGTTGCGGGCACTCTGGATGCTCAGCTCCGCCTTCTGCTTCCACGCGGCGATCTGCTCCGTGTAGTGCGCCGGCGTCTCCAGGTAGCAGTCCGTGTCCGCGTCGTAGAAGCTGACGCAGTACCTGGAATAAACCCCCCCATCATCGTCGTCGTCAGCCACGTTCGAAGAAGTGTCTCAATCTGCCTCCATGTGTTATTCTAGGGTATTCTAGTTCTTTGGATTGAAATTTCTTATGTGTGAGCGGAGAGGCAGAGTGACAATGACAATGACAAATGGTTAGTTGCATATAGGCCTGTGATCCGCTACAATGAGGGAAGCGGCAAGCAACTGTGAAATTGAAGACGAGACAAACAAAACTTAATATTCACACATTGCCAGAAATCCCATAACAATCGCAATAGTCGCAGAAAAAGGTCTTCATAAAACAAAACTTGCTCTGCGTTTCAAACGCAAAAAGAGGAAAGTAGACAGATTCAGTGGAATGTCAAGGCTATTATTCAAAATCCGTGTACATTGTTCTCGTTTCGTAAAGTAGGCGCCTGCACTTCCAATATAATACTTAGCTCTCAGGTCACTGTAATGTTGGCATTCGAATAGCATATAGAATTTGTCCTCATCATCCGCCAGGCAGAGGGGACAACCAGGTTGATCTATTGCCGAAAAAACGAAAAGAGAAGGAGATGAGAACTAGAGAGACGAGGGGGGGGGACGACGCACAGACCCGGGGGGGGGTCAAACAGACACATGGGGGGTGGGAATGTGAGGGGGGGGGGGCTATTTCCGGGGGGGGGGGGGGGGGGGGGGGGGGGGGGGGGTGGGGGGGGGGGGGGACCTACCCTCTCCAACCAGACCCACAAGGGGGGGGGGGACGGTACGACGAACGAAGAATTTTGGGTATTCAGGATATGAGATATGCATCACAAAGACGTGCTTTTTAACAACTCAGCCATGCGATTCTAACAAAAAGAAACAACAAAATATGAGAAGAGAGAGAGCAAGAGAGGAGACGTGAGGAGAGATTGTGAGAAGAGAGAGAGCGAGAAGGTGAAATGGGCGTCAGAAGCCGAGCCCCCAGGAGAGACAGCGCAGCGAGACGCGCGTGCCCCCGTGTTTAACAGCGTGAGAGAGAAAGAGAGGGAGAAGGAGAGAGAGGAGAGAGAGAGAGCCAAAGGTGAGGAGAGGTGGGGAGATAGACTGCGACGCGAGAGCGGCGCGTGTGTGTAGGGTGAACAAGGAGTAGAAAAAGGGAGAGAGGAGGAAAGGAGACAGCCAACAACAAAGACGTCTTTACAAAAACAATAACCGAAGAGGAACATAATAAACCATCAATACCGGACACCAACAACAACCCCGACGTGCTTTACAAAACAATAAACGAACCCCCCAGTAAACAGGCAAAAGGAAAAGAATCATGCCACAAAACCAAACACACCCTGCCCACCAACGTTCATAGACATCTCACCACTCACAAATGTCCCGCTCACCTATGGTCCCCGACCCTAAAGACAACAACCATACGAAAAACAGTCACCCAAAAGTCAACACTAGCTCACCCCCAACCCCTAACACACGCTCATCAAGACAAACAAACTCAAACGCCGGTCCCTACCAAAGCAAAACAAAACAACAACTCCCTACAAATCAACACCAACACAACAACAACACAACAAAAACAACACAACAAACACCACACACACACACACACCACAATACACACACACACACACACACACACCCACTCGTCTAATATCACGATTATGAAGACGGTTAAATACATCCCCCACAACACAATCACACACACACACACACACATACATCAACACACACACTCACACACCACACACACACAACACACACACACACACACAAACACACGCACGCACGCAACGCAAACGCGTGGCACGCGCACACACACACAAACAAACACACAACACACACACACCACAAACACACAAACACACACACGACACACACACAAAACCAACACACACACTACACACACATGCACACACAAAAACAACACAAGAAAAACGAAAAGAGTAACATGGAAGAAAATACGACAGCAAATACCAGAACAAAGACCAAAAAAAACCCCACTACCCTAACAATCTCAGTTTTCGAAAACTATACCCCGACAACAAAAACCCCCGAGGCGGCCGAGTCATTCACCCCATCCTGGACTACATTATCCAGCAAGCCTTGGCACTATTTCCCATTCACACCCAAAGCCAACCATTCTGTACCATTCGTCTTTCCGCCAGGAAAGTCTGCAGCTTGGCAAAGACCCTCTTTCAGGGCCGCGGTGTGTTTCTTAGGGTCCTCTTGTGTAGCGATCCGGGTTGTGTTCGTTTGCTTGATCAATGTCTTCCACTGAGGAGGACTGGGCCCCAGGTAGGAGAAAGAAAAAAAAAAAGAAAAGAAAAAAAGGACAAGTGTTTGAATCAAGTGAAGCGAGCCTGTGTCTTATACGTGTACGGAATGATGGGCTTGTTGATCGTTTCCCCGACTTGTTGTGATGAATCGGGTTGGAGTAGACCTGGGAGGCGATAGTTACTCGTCCTCGCTCTCTTGCGTGCGCGGTGCGCGCGCAAGCGCACGTATGCACGCTCGCACGCGCACAACACCACACACACACACCCACACACAACGCAGCACACACACACACACACACACACACACACACACACAGAGGCGCGCGCGCGCGCGCGGGCTCGCGCGCGAACATTCAGAGAAGAGAAATAAGATTCCTGAGAGGAGAGAGAGAGAGATGGGAGAGGAGAGGAGAGAGGCGCGCGGGCTCGGGGGGGGGGGGGGGGGGGGGGGGGCGGGAGATAGGTCATGGTGGGGGGGGGAGCCGATAGGGGGGGTGGGGCGTAGGCGATACTCGGGAGTAGAGAGCCGATAGTGCCCCCCGTGTGCAGATCAACGTGAGGTCAGTTGATTATTGATTGATGGTACGATCTTTCATACTGACGGTAAAAAATTGTGTAGGCTGAGGCTTATCATCAAACCTGTCCTTGCCATGTACATTCACTTCCATGCATACCAAACTAAACCCACTGATCAATCTATCACACCGAGATCTGACATGTCAATGTCATTATCATACAAACAAGCAGACGTCCCATGTCTGTAATAATCACGTGGGTGGGCAAAGAAGGAGGGAAAAAACACAGAGGGGGGGACCCGGGGGCGGGGGGGGAGGGGAGGAGAGAGAGAGAGGGGGAGGGAGAGGAGATTGGGAGAGAGGAGAGAACTGAAACATTTGAACACATACAGAGAGAGAGAGAGAGAGACGAGAGAGAGAAGAGAGGAGGGCGGGAGAGGAGGAGAGAGACGAGAGAGGGAGAGGAGACGAGAGAGAGGGAGGAGAGGAGAGAACTGAAACATTTGAACACATACAGAGAGAGAGAGAGAGAGAGAGAGAGAGACGAGAGAGAGAGAAGAGGAGAGAGAGAGTGGAAGGAAGGAGGGAGAAGGAGAACGAGTTGAAACACTTGAACACATTAAGAGAGAGAGAGAGAGAGAGGAGAGAGAGAGAGGAGAGGAGAGAGGAGCGAGGGAGAGAGAGAGAGAGAGAGCGTTTGACATCGACACACTGCAATTACTTTTCTTCCAGCTCCACCAGAAGAGGAAACACGTCCCGCCAAGATAATTACCTCCACTATGCCGAACGCCTCTGCGGTATAACAAATAAGCAGACAGGATAGGAACAGTCTTTCATTTGTTGGATTTTCCTTCGTATATTGAAGGCATTCAGCTCTTCCTGTTGATATGATTGCCTCTTGTGTCTGCATCCTCTCCACGGATTGGATGGCTATTCACTGTACCTTACAGGTGATAGCGTCATATAATTAAGTTCGGAGCACACACACATGGTGCACGGACTGTGGGCAAAGCCTACGTTCAGGCACTAGACCGACCTTACGGAATAGCGAAGAAGGACAGGAACCAGTGGCCAAGCAGATACTGCGAAGGAAGTGGGGGCTGGATCGGACACACCCTCAGGAAGCCAGCGTCCAGCACCACACGCCAAGCCCTGACCTGGAACCCGCAGGGAAAGAGGAAGAGAGGCCGGCCTCGCAACAGCTGGAGGCGAGAGGGACCAACTGGACTGGAATGACCAGAACAGCCCAGAACAGAGTGCGATGGTGAAGGGTCGTCGATGGCCTATGCTCCACCGTAAGCGATGGGCATAAGTGAAGTGAAGTGAAAATATGTTGGGATACTTAGTCAGCCACCATATCGTTAACAATCAGCCCAACCTAAAATGGTGACAAAATCCGTATGTGTGGGTCATTCGTGAAAGGTAGTCAAAAGAATAATGATTAATTACAATTTATTTACTCAATTCACTTTTTTTTATAATCTATCTTTTATGGCCAGTTTGTGGTATTTACCAATACATGCACTTTTAAAATATTCGTGACTTAGCTGAATGAAATGAATATGCACAGAGAGAGAGAGAGAGAGAGAGGAGAGAGAGAGAGAGAGAGAGAGAGAGAGAGAGAGTCAGTCAGACAGACTCATAGAAAGACCGAAAGACAGACAGACATGACTTCTGAGCTGTTCCTCACCTTGTTGAGGTCCAGAAGCCAGAGCGTCTTCATCAGCATCTTCACAGGGTAGACATACTTCTCCAGCTCGTCATGCACCGTCTTCCGTTCCCCGTAATACTCCCTCTCCAGCCTCGCCACTTTGCGCGTCACACTTTTCAGCTCTTTCGTCACCGCCGCTCTGACGTCACGCATGGTCCGGGGCGGCGCGGCTTGCTGCAGCTGACGTAGGCCCTCGGGATGACGTCCCGGGCCGCCGACTGTTCTCCGCCGTCGCCGGCCATCCCGAAGGCAGCTCTGTTACCCAGGGTGGGCATGCGGTGCTCCAGCACTGGGCGAAGCTGTATGAAAGGAAACAAAGGGACGCAATATTGTTATTGTTGTTACGTTATCATTATCATTACCATCTATCAATGTTATCACCATTATTATTATTGTAATGATGATGATGATGATTATCATTACCAGAATTCTCAGTATTTTTGTCATTGTTGTTTTTTTTTTCTTCTCTTCTTCTTCTTCTTCTTCTCTTCTTCTTCATCTCTCTATTATTACAGTAGTTGCTGTTGGTGTTGTTGTCGGTGTTGTTGTCGTAGTTGTTGTTCATTTGTTTCCTTGCTTTGCCTCAGCTGCATGTGGGTCATGAAACATTTTCCTTTTTTCTTCTCTCTCTCTCTTTTTCTTTCTGTCTTTCTTTCATGTGCAAAACGCTCCTCTCTTTACTGGCATCTTCTCTCCTCCTTTTCTCTTT
>JADBJO010000250.1:400000-405000 GCA_016801955.1 Conus betulinus | reverse complement strand
GTGGGACAGTAAGAAAATGAACAAGCAAAAATACCAGGTAATTCCCCCTCCCTCTTTCCCCATACAAAAACGCACGGACATACCTGCACGAAAATAATAGCAGCAACAATAAGAAGACGGTCAACGACAACAATTTCCTTTGTCATCGTTGTGAGGATGACGACGCAGTCTAAAAATGTAAGCGAGGTCCAAATGTACAGGAAAGATGAGGCAGTCATGAGGAAAAATGACAACAGGAGGTGTGGACACAAAGGGAAAACAGACAGAGAGAACTCGGGTACAGGAGGAATGGGATTTCTTTCGACACGAACGCATTACAGGGTGTAATAAAATCGTCAGAAATAATCCAAACATTTAGATCAAACGTGTCATGGTGAGATTCGGGTTAAGGCATAGAAGAGGGGGGATGGAGGGTAACGAGAGAGAGAGAGAGAGAGAGAGAGAGAGAGAGAGAGAGAGAGAGAGAGAGAGAGAGAGAGAGAAGAACAAAAGCAAGGAGCACAAAATACAGACAGAGCAGAGCACAAACTGGAGGACCATGCATCTGACAGCATACTGCACAATGTCATGTTTCTGACAGTGTTCACGATTCCTTTCAAAATACAGCCCTCGAACAAAGAAATTCTTGTCGCATATTCGTTTACCATGTGATCAAGATCAGCAAAACGACAGCTGTCACTGCAAGATCTTGATAACCGATCGAAGAACGATGAGCACATGGAACTTTGCATTCACGCGTATATGTCTCCCAAACAGACAGGACTGAGTGCGTTCTAAGACAGGTGACCTGACGTAGCGCTCAATGACATGTAGCCAAAAGACGTGTCAAAACATTCAAACACAACTTACCTTTTCCCTAAGATCTTCAGTCACTAGCTCTTCTTTGTCCTTGGGGGAAAAGCCTGGACCGGGGTGTGTGCCCCGTGGAGTGATGCTTTTGCCTCGAGGTGTGTTCTCCGGAGTAATACCCTTCCCACGAGGCGTTCCATGAGGTGTTATACGAGGCGTATCACGTGGCGAAGCACCCAGTTTGGACAGGGGGGCCAAAAAGGGCACTTTGCTGGTTGATGGCCCCCTTCCAGAAACCTAACTTTCTTTTCGCGCTTGAAGTCGATCATGTTGAAGGGCTGGGATGAGATACCGAGTAGGATATACTCACGTGAACGTCTGAATAGAGACCACAACGAGGCTGTCTTTTGTCTTGTTCTATTTAAGAAGCTGGGAACGTCTCTGGAAAGCTTAAAGTTGTAATTCACGAATGGATGACCATAAAGGCACAAATGGACCAAACACTTTGCAATCGTCTCCTGATTATCCTCCTTGCAACAGTCCGGTGTTTGGAGGATTTAAAGAAGAGTAATCCATATTGTACAGGACAAAAAATCTTTCTGACCACTTCAGCAGTTGTCAAAATACAGCGCAGATTCCAGACAGATATTTGTCTCTCTCTCACGCACGGAAGTATCTGCACATTTCGTTGGCGGAATTGTAAACCTTTATACAGCTGGCAACTCGGGAATGATTTATGTTTCCGTCATTTGTTTAAAAACCAAGACAGAAAACCCGAGGAGCAGCTGTGTCTGACAACAATGAACAGTTTACATTGCTGGACGCAAAACAAATCCACGACTCCAAAACCTAGCCTCCAGGAAAGAAAATATGTCACCATGCACACTTAGTCAAGGTAATGATTTCGCCTTGACTGCACACATGTAGGAATCGTCGACCTGACAAAGACTGCGTCTCGGGTCACTTTGTTGTCTTGAAAACGCAAAGTTACCTGGACTCTAGAACTGAATGTGAACTCCAGTAGCTTTCAGCTGAGCTACACTGCCCACTGAAACCTCCCAGCAGGTCCACGCTGCGTGGCTTGCCCAACTAATCTCGCACCTTGGACGTGGTTTTAGCCTCGCATTACCACCAACAAACTCCTGCTAATCCCACCTGAAAGTGAAGTGGAGCGTTGACGATTTCCGTTGAAACCGTTACAGTTGATCAAACAAAAGTCGATACCATCGGTGACTGCTTTGTCCGGGCCAATCAGGAAAGCTTTGGTGAGATACTTGAGTAAAATACACGCTGGCACAGACTTAAGCCGTCTGCCATTGTGTTACAGCTTGTCATTATCCAGACTTTTTTGCGAGTCCTCCGTTCCACGAACAATCAATCAGTCGTATTAATTCTTGTCGGTTTTTGATGCATGCAAACGAAAAATAAAGTGTGCTTACCGAACACTGACAAATACAAACAAACAAAGGATAGAGAATGATGAGATCCGTCTCTTACTATCACGCAATCGCCAACTCTGTTCCTTACCGCTTCCCCTCCCTCCGCCGCGGTCCTCTTCTCTCTCTCTCTCTCTACCTAGTTACCCTCTCTCTCTCTCTCTTGTCGACTTGACTCACAGCTTGCTCATGTCTGCTTGTGTTCGAGTAGCCACAGTGTCGCCACATACAGCTAATCGTCCAATATTAGTTTAGCCATACTTCTCCCCAATTCAGCCGGGACACATCTTCCTGAGTGTGTTGATGTACTCTGCAGCACTGTGGGACCCAGTCTGTAATTGCTTAATGCACACCTTCTCATGCTCACAGCAAACGGAGCGTCGACTTGGCGATTTTCGAGCCTGCGCGAATTACGAAGCTGAACCCCCACCTCCACCCCCTCCACCCCAACAAAAACATTCGGGAAATCTGTCAAAACAACCGGCAAGGAGCCGTCATTATGGCATTGCCACGCACTGCATGAAAGTAGTTCTCTGTCTGTCTGTCTGTCTGTCTCTCTCCCTCCCTCACACACACACACACACACACACACACACACACACACACACACACACACACACACACACACACACGCTCTCTCTCTCTCTCCCCCTCACACACACACACACACACACTCTCTCTCTCTTTCCCCCCTCCCTCCCCCCCCCCTCTCTCTCTCTCTTGCAAATGCTACACAGTGGATATTCGGGTAACATTGAGAAACTTGGTCGCTTGATCCGAACCACGACCCGTTAGGATTTCTGCACAGAGATTATCGATCACGTTTCTGCTGTATTAAACACGCGGTGGTTATACAATAATGGTCTTGTGAAGTCAAGTTGTAGGACAGCTTAATTTAGCCCCGATTAATCGGCAGATACCAACGAGCCCAGAGATGTCCTGTGCGAGAACGACAGCTGTTCTTTGTAACCGGCTGCTGCTGGCTCTTTTTCTCTATTAATCCATCACAGACAAGATCCTGTAGAGGAGCACAGGTGCAAACTTTTGATAGACTGCGGTTCCACGTCATCAAGAGATGTTACCAAAGGGTAAACAAAAAATAAATAAGGGATGAAGACAACAGACGAGCAAACAAATATAACAAAAAAACCGGCACGTCATATCCTACGCTTTATAAAAAACATTCGAACGGTTTATTTGGTATCGCTGATTCTTACCCACACGCCCTTTTATATGACACACACACACACACACACACACACACACACACACACACACACACACACACAGAGAGAGAGAGAGAGAGAGAGAGAGAGAGAGAGAGAGAGAGAGAGACGTTCAATCTGAACGGGGGTAGCACAACAAATGTCATCAGTCAACAGACTGGGACACGTGCAGATCATGAGGCAGAACGCGTGTGCTTGGCACAGCCTACTGGCCAGAAACATCCTAGAAAACAAGTGATCATTTGTGAGAAACCAACCAACCAATGATTTACAGCTGAGCTAACTAAAAAATCAGCAACGGGATTCCTTACCAGTACGAAGACCTGGCTGCACTGACGCTAGAAACTAAAGAGAGACAGAAAGAGGTTGGGCGGATGTGAGAAAATGTGACGGGTGTGAGAAAACGTGACAGTACAGGCGGAGAGTGGGCGGGATGGAGTTTGACCTTTCGTACTCAGTGCATTTGATTGTTACTGAAAAAAAATGTCTGTACAGTTCGGTTTCAACCTAGAGGAAAGAGAGTGGGGGACAAACATTCACGTTCAGCTCAACACACATCAAAGGTGTTTGGTCAGACGTGGACAACGGGCGAAGCAGAATGGGAGAAGGTGTGTGTGTGTGTGTGTGTGTGTGTGTGTGTGTGTTACTAAGGCACGCCCCAAAGCGAATAATTGATAATCCAAAAGCGCGTTTAAATGCCTAAAAAACGCGAATAATCGATAAAAAAAAAAGTCGCGAACTTTCATTTGTATCGCCGTACGCAAACCTAAGAGTTGACGAAGCTTTGGTGAATTCTTTGTTTTCTGTTGGGCTGATAGCAGTCAGGCCACGGAGAATTCAGAACTGAAACTGAAACTTTGAACTCTTCAGGTGAAATCTCTTCAGGTGAAATATGAACACATGAATCGGGGATTTTCATGGTGACAAAGCTCACAGAGGCATGACAACATTACTTTATGCTCATGATATGTACAGTGTTTATGTTAAAACACACACACAACAACAACAACAACAACAACACAACAAATGAAGTCAGGAACCTGAAAAAAAAAAAAAAAAAAAAACGCCCTGCGAAGGAAAAAAAAAAAGAGTCAACAAAAAAAAAAAACCCCCTTAAAGTTCGTTTTTTTCTCCGAGCTTGAAATTTACATTTTTTCGTACGAATCTAGTCTCGCGCTTTTCGACATGTGCTCAAATACACAAATACTTGAAGTTCGCGCTTCTTGGATGCACCCAGTGGTACTACCGGAACGACAACAGTTTAAACTGCAAGGAAAAAGAGGATGTCGATGGTGAGGCTGAGGTCTTGCTGGCTTGAGGCTCTCATGACAACGTTAGACAGCATGCGTGTGTGTTTCGGGGGGGGGGGGGGGGGGGGGGGAGAGGAAGGGGGGGGGGGGGGGGGGAGGGGGCTGGCGTACAAAATTAATTTCCGACTCTTTCCCTAGATAAATCAATGGGGAGGAGGAGGGGGAGGTTAGATTGGAGAGAAGGGTGGAGGGCAGGGGCTATTCATATCTGTTGCAACAACAGATTTAAGCAAGCATAG
>JADBJO010000250.1:382500-392500 GCA_016801955.1 Conus betulinus | reverse complement strand
GAGAGACAGAGAGAGAGAGAGAGAGAGGGTGAGGAACGAGCGACAGAAAAAGAGAGAGAGAGTGAGGGAGACAGAGACAGAGATTGGGACGGGAGAGTCGGGAGTGAGAGAAGAAAGGGGAAAGAGGGGGTGGGGGGCGGATGGTAGAAGACAGAGAGAGAGAGAGAGAGAGAGAGAGAGAGAGAGAGAGAGAGAGAGAGAGAGAGACAGACAGACAGGCAGGCAGGCAGAAAGGAATGGAGACAGACAGACAGGAATGGAGACAGAGATAAAGACCAGACAGACAGAGATTGACAAAGAGACACAGAGAGACAGATTGACAGAGAGAGTGAGAGAGAGAGAGAGAGAGAGAGACAGAGAGACAGACAGAGAGAGAGAGAGGGACAGAGACACACAGACAGAGATACAGAGCTCCTCACAATAATTATCATCCCACGTCCCCATGTTTGCTGCAGAGGGTCAACACCCCAGTCACCAAACAGACACACACACCCAAGCACGCAGCCATGGTTGCACGAACACACAACGGGCGGTTCCCCACGGAAACACAGGAGGTAAACGTGGAAGAAATTAAACAAAATCTCTGTCCCACTTTCCACCAAGCAATCCGATCCCTGAAACGTTTGAAAACTTGAACAGCAAACACCGGGCCAAACAAAAGATCAATCCCCCTCAACGTGGGTCTGGTATACATGGCAAGAGACAAGACAGAGAGACAGCCATTCAGACAACCAGACGCCTGAATGCATACAAAAACATGTGCACGATAGAGAGAGAGAGAGAGAGAGAGAGAGAGAGAGAGAGAGAGAGAGAGAGAGAGAGAGAGAGAGAGAGAGAGAGAGACAGACAGACAGACAGACAGACAGAGAAAGAGAGACGCATATGGATCATTTATTCATTATAGGCTCTGGCGGCCATTGAGGTGCATGTGCACGGCACATAAATCCTGTGCTAACACTAAACATGGCATGTTTCGGTAATAGAAAGCACACTATGGTCTTATGATGATATACCTGTTTCTCTACAGTCTACCTGTAAACATCTTTACGAAGCATGAAGAACAATAGGGTCAGAGTACAAGTCATTTCTGTCTGTCTTTTTTCGTTTGTTTTTTTTTTTTTTTGTTGTTGTTATTGTTTTTATTAATAATCAAATGCCTGGTTTAAACATTCAAGGTTCCTGTTATGTGTAGTAACGCATGACAGAATTTCTCATATTCAACGCTTCACAGAGAACAAAGTGTGATTCATCTTTCGACACTATTTCATTATTTCTATCTATTTCTTTTAAGAAAAAAAAAAAAAACAAGAGAGAGAGAGAGAGAGAGAGAGAGCAATGACATGTGTGAGAAGGAGGGGGGGGGGGAAGAGAGAGAGAGAGAGAGAGAGAGAGAACAATGGCATGTGTGAGAAGGAGAGGGGGGAAGAGAGAGAGAGGAGAGAGAGAGAGAGAGAGAGAGAGAGAGAGAGAGAGAGAGAGAGAGAGAGAATGACATGTGTGAGAAGGAGGGGGGAGAGAGAGAGAGAGAGAGAGAGAAGAGAGAGAGAGAGAGAGAGAGAGAGACAAGAGAGAAGAAGAAGAAGAGAAGAAAGAGAAGAAGAAGAGAGAGAGAGAGAGAGACAGACAGACACAGACAGACAGACTAGAGACTAGACAGACTAGACAGACAGACGTACAGAGAAAAGGGAGCGCGGGCGTCGCGTGTTCATGTCTTCACAAAAGAAACCCACATAAAGACGTCCAAAAGCAGCGTTAAAACGTACCTAAAATGTCCTGCCCATTAAACCCCGAATTATGCTGATAATTGAGACGAAATAGACAGCTCAGTCCCCACTTCCTAAGATTTAATCGGATCTTTACTACCCCTATTCCAGAGAGCACGAATGAATAAAAGACTTCGATTCAATCCAGAGCTGATCTTTCTCGATCAAAGCTCTCTCAAAGAAATCGTCATGAACAGAATGTAATGAGTGAAAGGCAGAAAGAGAGAGGACAATGGGGGGTTTAAGGAGAGGGTGGAGGAGAGAGAGAGAGAGAGAGAAAGAGAGAGAGAGAGAGAGAGAGAGAGAGAGAGAAACAGAGAACAGACGGACAGACAAATGGATAGCCTGACAGACATACAGAGAGAGAGAGAGAGAGAGAGAGAGAGAGAGAGAGAGAGAGGGAGTGAGGGAGAGAGAGAGAGAGAGAGAGAGAGAGAGAGAGAGACAGAGACAGACAGACAGAGAGACAGAGAGAGACAGAGAGAGAGGTGTGGTGGTAAGCCTAGATGGTGTAAAGATAAAGAGTCCGCCTTTGTTGCAGTTTGGATATTATTAAAATGAGAGAGACAGAACAATTAATTGACAACTTATTCAATGTACCAGATAGCGACTCCCTGCAACATGAAGATACTGACGTTACCTTAGAATGCTTGTGGTTTAAACTCGTGTGCAAACAGAAACGGAAGACCTTATCGAGGCGAAAAAACGACAGGGATCGGTTACATAGTAAGCAGTCTTGTGATTTTGCTATCCTAGTTGTTTTGCTAAGTTGTTCACAAATGTCCCTTCGTAATCGACTTTTTACATTCTTTAATGTAAATGCCGCCATTGGCCATAAAACAGACTGGGTTCAGAGCAAATTACTCAACTAAGGATCACAATTTCATTCAACTGAGTTATTGACTTATTCTTTACAGTAATACGTAAATCGAATAAGTCAACCCCAAACAAATATAGTATATGGTGAAAAGGGACAGTCTTCACTAGAACTGTATGCTAAAGGTGGAATGCCTCTTCCTGTTTTCAGTTAGTGAGATTTTCAAAAAGTTAATAAAGCGTCCTGGTCTGTGTACTGATTCATGTATAAGTAAAATCGTAATGATCACCATTAGGGTTTATTGGTGAATTCTAGAAAAAAAATACTGATTGCTTTCGGGCTTTCACCATCAGTTTGAATTAACTTTTTCAGAAAATGAAATGAGACAGGGAACAGTAAACTATAAAAGTTTTCTTATGGGAGCAAGAGTTACCTACTTGTTTTACTGTTTTTCAGAAAATGGTTAAAAATGAACATATCGCGACTGTTTCAAAGACCAGTATCCAGCAATGAATGAGTGATATCAACATAAATTAATTATGTAACAATCATTTACTGCTTAAGAATGTGTTCCGTACAGAATGGGTTCCATCCAGAAAACTATCTATTTGTAATGCCACAAAAGTCGCTGCTGCTGCTGACATTTCTGCTATCTCAGAATACTGAATCGTAGCTTACCAATCCAAAAAAGTCGATTTTGTAATACATCAAGAAAAGAACGATTTGACATTAATGTACTTTGTCAGAGCTGGGAGATCAGTTTCCCTACGGTTTGAAATGTGATTTCCACCCTGTCACGGGAAATATCCTGGTCCTTTGCTATCACAGAACAAACTCAAAAGTGCTTAATCAGTTCTGCGAATTGTTTGAAGGTAAGAAAAAGAATCAACTCACAAAAACCGTATGCCTTTTGCGTGTTTATATTGAACAATATGTAAGACCTACCCAATTAAGCAGGTTACCAGAAACATCAACTGCAAGCAGTGTGAATGCCTTCTTTCTCGACCGTGAATAGTGATGACAATTGTGTACTGGAAACTCCAACAAGTTATATTGTAACGTAACGTAAATATTCACGTACCCTACTCGATCTTTTGCAATGGACTTTTTGTCTTGTCTTCGTCGGAAGAAGACAAAGGAGGGTGGGAGGGGTGGGTGGGGTGGGGTGAGGGAGGGGGGAGGAGGAGGGGAAAATCGTGGATATTTTACCTTTCCTTTTTCCAGCGACTGTTACGATCATGCGGCCATGTTTGCACACATACACACACAAGCACGAACACACGCGTATGCACACACACACACACACACACACACACACACACACACACACACACACACACACACACACACACGACATACGAGTCCACCAGAGCGCCTTCCACGGGTTGTAAGTTTAATGGCACGCTTACAGAATTTCTTATATCCCATAAATATTGACGAATGAAAATCTTCCGAAAATGTTTCAACAAAACAAATGAAATCGAAGGAACAAACAAACGATACAAATTCTTTATCATGTAATTTAGAAAGTAAACCATTCACATTTCAGTGAAGAAAAGACAAACATTTAGAATTGTTATATACAACAGAGCAATCTGGGTCGAGACTTTCAGTGAACACGGAGCGAGCCCCGCCCCCGCGGTCATGTAATATGTCACACGCGGTGTCCAAAGCCGAGTGATTCAACACACATGCTCAGTGTTAACATGCACATGCTCACATTGTACGCTGGCTGTACCGCTGGCACAACACACCTGGTCACCCGTCTCATGATCAGCACGTGCAAGGTCACTGCTAAGCCTGTTACACTGTGACAGCAAAACCGGTGCACACTGAAAGCTTGTTCCCTCTGCTGAATGACTATGAGTATCTCTGGGCCGGTCAGTGTCCTATCTTATTTCTACCAGCCGATCACCAGAATCAACAGAGTGGTTCTTTCCGTCTATAAGGAGGTGGTCAAATACCATGGTGGCCCGTTTACCTTCACCACGAGCTCTCTCTTGGATGTGACTAATTCTGGACGACATGATGCAAAATTCATAAATGATTTTTTTGGAAATTTTCATTCTTCTTTTAGCTGACGATGCTGCATTGACGTCTGAAACGATAGTTGGTTTACAAACCCAGTTGAACAGCAAGAAAGAGCATCCGCTTCACTGCGAAACATAAACATGAATAAAAGCAATATAATTGTGTTCAGAAAGGGTGGATATCTTGCAGCCAGAGAAGGTGGGTATATATGGAACTGCTATGCCCGTTGTGAATGCTTACAAATATTTTGGCATATATTTTTCTACACGTTTAAGCTTTACCTTCGCTTGTAAAGATCTTGCAAGTAGAGCTAAATATGCGTTATTTGTATACTGAAGAAAATTAACGATGTTAAATTATGAATCTTTGACTTTATTTTTGAAATTATTTGCGCTCAAATTCAACCGATGCTACAATATGGTGCTGAAATATGGGGTTTTGATTCTGCTGCTATGCATATTGAGGAAATCCACCTGTATGCTCTAAAGAAATTTATTGGTGTTTCATTGAAAACACCGAACGATCTGGTATATGGAGAAACCAATAGATACCTATACATTTAATGTCAGTGGTAAAGTGTGTTCGTTACTGGCTAAGAGTAACACAATGATACAACACAGATTGTCATACAAAGCCTACACTATGCTTTTAGAGTTAGATAACAGGGGAAAGAAAAACTGGACCTCTAATTTAAGACTAAAATTGTATGAATTCGGATTTCGCTTTGTGTGGGAAAACCAGGGTGTTGGTAATGTAAATGGTTTTATCCGTGTGTTTCGGCAAAGATTGATTGATTGTAGTTGGCAGAGGTGGAACTCGCATGTTGAAGACAGCTCTAGGTTTTCTATTTACAGACTGTTAAATCCTATGCATTGCATTCCTACCTATTTGTCAATGGCTATTAATAAGCATTTGAGACATGCTGTGACAAAGTTTAGATTGGGTATTTCAGATATCTTTGCACATTCTCAACGATATAGAGTTGTAGATGATCGTATGATTTTTTGTCCCATTGTGTCACGAATCACAGTTCATTTCACAGTTCATGAAGTTCATTTCGTTCTTTCATGCCCAGAATTAAGTGATTTAAGACAACAATATGTCCCTCCTAAATACTTTAGACATCATCCATCCTTGTTTGAATCAATCTTGTTAATGGCATCGACAAATGATAAAATAGTGAAACAGTTTGCTGTTTATTTGTACAGAGGTTTTTAAACAGCGTAACTCTATGTTAGCTTAAAGTTGTTTACATCATCCACTAGAAATGTGTCGTGTAAATTTGCTCTGTGTACATCACCCTTCTAAGGGGCTATGGACTATACGAATAAAAGACCTTGTCTATACACACCACACACACACACACACACACGCGCACATGCACGCGCGCGCGCAACTGACGTCGGATCCGGCTATCTCCGTTACGATCGACGGTCTTAAATAACTCTGTTGACAGTTACGCGATGAAAGCCAATCACACCCCATCAGTGATCAGACCTACCACCTGTCAATAGCACCGCACCCCTCCCCTCGGGCGCTGGGGAGAGTGCTGACACTAGGGGGAGCATGTGGAGCAGAGAAAACCGATAGCCTACTATCACCCACACACAGAAAATTACTCCAGCTTGTCCTTTCTGAAGACTTCAAAATAGGCGAATTGTAACTTGAGAGAGAGAGAGAGAGAGAGAGAGAGAGAGAGAGAGAGAGAGAGAGAGAGAGAGAGAGAGAGAGAGAGAGAGAGAAGGTATGACAGTGCGAAATTCACTGACAAATACTTGTAAGACTCGAGAGAGAAGAAATTTACTAGGATATGAAATTTAATCAAAATGAAACATCAGTGTCCGTCTATCGACAATCATAATTATCTACTCAAACCAAATATGTTCAGATGTGCGCGTCCGCACGTGCACCCGTATGCACCAAACGCACACAAACAGCCACATACATTAGCACTTGCGCGTGCATGCACGCACACGCGCGCACGTAGGCGGGAGAGAGAGAGAGAGAGAGAGAGAGAGAGAGAGAGAGAGAAGAGAGAGAGATTGGGGGGGGGGGGGGGCACATACAAAGCAGTAGCACCTACTTAGCAAAAATAACAGTACGTATGGGAGTCCGCCTTCTTGTGTGCGCCTTCTTGGATGCCTGCCTGCAAGCGTGTATATATGTGTATACCTACGTCTTCGAGCGTGTGCGTACGCATGCGTGTGTGTGTTCGTGTGCGCGCGCGCCTGTGTGCATGTGTGTGTGTGTGTGTGTGTGCGTCATGCGTGCGTGCGTGCGTGCGTGCGTGCGTGCGTGCGTGCGTGCGTGTGTGTGTGTGTGTGTGTGTGTGTGTGTGTGTGTGTGTGTGCGTGTGTGTGTGTGTGTGTGTGTGTGTGTGTGTGTGTGTGTGTGTGGGTGTGGGCGCGCGTGGGCTGTGTGTGTGTGTGTGTGTGTGTGTGTGTGTGTGTGTGTGTGTGTGTGTGTGTGTGTGTGTGAATGTATATATGTGACCTAACGTTCTTATCACAGACTCTCGATAAAAATGGTTTTTAAAATGCCAAAAAGTTCTATGCAATCAATTCACAGCTCTCTGCAGTCTTCAGACACGATATACTGCAGTGATTTCAGTGCTTACAATGGCGGGCTATTGGCTTTCTCTGCTCCATTCGGAATCTGCCTTCTCACTGTAAGAAACATGAGAGGGGCCCTAAGCCAATGTACATAAAGGGTAAACCAAGCCTCGTTGGCTGACGGGTCTCATCCATGGATCGAAAGTCGATCCTAGGCAAGCTGAACGAATAATGCAGGATTCTATGGTTCCCCTATACTGTCGGCGAAGGGTTTAATATTATCATTCTCTTCTTCTTCATTCCTTCGCGATCCGCCTCTCCCCCCCCCCCCCCCCCCCCCCCCCTCCCCTCCATCCTCATTCCCTCCAAAAGACCGTTGCCAATTTCTTGTCCAATGCGCATGCGTGCGCGCGCGCACACACACACGCACGCACGCACGCACGCGCACACACACACATGCGCCCACGCACACACATGGCAAATGCCCACACATTATACACACACGTGTACATTCACTACACACATAAAAAAAAAAACCCATAAAAACATGATAGGTAGGCACTCAAGGTCTGACCAGCGTGTTGGGCTAATGCGCAGGTCAGACATCCGCTGAGTTGTAGCCACGAGACCCTCTTCTTCAATTCTCTCATCTTAGTCGTTAATTCATTTATCCATCAGCTTAAAATCATGCGTAATGCCGTCTCAAAACTTAGCGGATGTGGTGTAGCGTATATGGACCAGTCCGCACGCAGTGACGCCTCCTTGATAAAACTGAAACTGAAACTTGTCCAGTGACGGCGGAATTGTTTGTGCACAGTTGCAGTCCCTTCCTTCCTCCCCTTTCCTGCCACCGTAAACATCTACTTGTGGTAACCCCCCACCCCCATACACACCTACGCACGCACACACACGCATACACACACGCACACTAGTACAGAACAGCTTCCATTGCATACAAATACGCAGAAGGAAAGTCAGTGCTGCACGTATAGAGGAACACACGATAGGAGCAATAAATGACTGTGAAAAATATTGTCGGGATAATAACTCTTTTTCTTTTTAAAGTTTTAACTGATTTGATTTCATTGTTCATTCACGAGAGAGATGATTTAGGAAAAAACTGACACGGTAAGAAGAAGAAAAAAAGCATCTCTGCAACTCTAAAGATGTACATGTGTTTCAGAGTTACAGGGGTGGAGTGAAATTAACGGAGGAAGTCATCAGCTGTTTCACTGCTATGAAGACATGCGCTGGGTCTCCTCTGGAGGGTATTCTCATGACGACTTGATACTGATTGTTCCCTGTGAACAGTGGCACCGGACTGCGACGGAGCAAAGCGGAGTGTAGCTGTATATGGGAAGCCTGATTGCGGCAGGGGAGTAACACCAACGAGGGGGTCTGAAAGATAAAAGAAAAAAAAAAGGGAGGGGAGGGGGAGGGAGAAAGGAACAAACTTATCGACACCCGGGATCGTAACCCGGGATTCTCTTCAGAGGGGACGTTAAACCTCAGGTCAAAAGCTTGGCCGTGTCTGAAGTTGTGTACCTCTTACCCACCTACTACCCCTCCCCCCCCCCCCCCCCCCCCCCCCCCCCCGCCGCATACTCACTCACCCATCTACTCCCCCGCTCCCGCACACAGCTGTCTGCTGAGAAAGGGAAGGTGGGAACAAAATGATTCTGTGCATGTGCGAGTAACCGCACTACTTAATTGCTTTATGTTTTCCTAACTTACAGTTAATGCATTAATTGCTTTATGTTTTCCTACCTTACAATTTGTGCATTAACTGCATTATGTTTTCCTAACTTACAGTGTATGCATTAATTGCTGTATACTTTCTTAATTTACAATTCATGCATTAATTGCTTTATGTTTTCCTAACTTACAGTTTATGCATCAATTGTTTTATGTTTTCCTAACTTACAGTTTATGCATCAATTGCTTTATGTTTTCCTAACTTGGAATGTACGCATTGTACTTCCCATTCGCCATCTTCAATGTGACAGTAGTTCCACGGCCTTGGAATGACTGCCAGTATGGTGTTTCTCATGACGGCACGGGCACTTGTCTCTGAATCGTGACGGCTTAAAGAAACAGTAGGTCAGAGACTTACTCACTGACAGAGTGCACCCACTTGTAGTTCGCTGGGTTGAATGTCCTCAACAAATCTAGGACATGATATCTTGTCATAATGGACCACTACAAAGTGCGAATAGTTTAATCCCCAGTTATCTCGGACCACGATGCACGCACGCACACAAACACAGTCACTTACTAAAACCTACTTGTGCGCCTGTCATGCGTCACTTACACGAGCACAGCGCGCCCGCGTGTTTGAGAGAGAGAGAGAGAGAGAGAGAGAGAGAGAGAAGAGAGAGAGAGAGAGAGAGAGACGTTGGCCCTGTGGGATTAGGGGGCTTGCAATTTATTGGTCAGAAAACGAAACCAGTCTAGAGCAACAACAATAATATCACTGACAACAAGAACGCGCCAACAGCAACACAGCTTTATCACTACGAGTTATAAACGCGTCCACATATCATAAATCACTCCCTTTTGTTAGGAACTATTTGTCGGTGTCTGTTCCTTCTTTCCTGGGAAGACAAATAACCCTCCACCTCCCCCCACCCACCATACCTTCTTCTTCTACTCCCACTAGCTCAAAGCGACCTCTTATCCAGACTCGATCAGTTATATAGCGGTTATCCAAACCAAGTTGAACTGTAACGCAAAGCCTCTCCTCCTAAACACAGAAGATTCAAAGTTCAAAATGTAATCTGGAATTCATTGATGTTTGATCTCCGCCATTTCACTTGCCACAAACAGATCTGACTCTC
>JADBJO010000250.1:355000-375000 GCA_016801955.1 Conus betulinus | reverse complement strand
TGCCTGTTGCAGGTCTTGGAGTCAACCCATGTAGAGTCCTGTGGCGTGTTCTCTTGATGTAGTCTCTTGGATAGCTCAGGATCGAAAAAAATAACGTCCTCCATTGCGGATTGTTGTTTTACCTGTTGAAAACATCTACATACGTCGTGTCCTGTACTGTTCTTTCTCTGTCTTGCTTGTTGACCACCGTGGAGTGAAAATGAGTAGAGGTCTGTATTGTTCTGTGTTTGTCTTGTCTTGTTGTACGGGGGAGAGGGAGGGGAAGAGGGTGGGACAGTGACCCTGTTAATTCTTATGCTTCATCTGTCGCCCGCAATCGGTCTCCTCTTCACTTCTTACTGTCAAACCTCTGCTTGGGGGTCTTGGGGAGACACAGAAGTCAAGCCATTTGTTTTGCATACAGTTTCCATGACATCCCATCACCGCGCATAGCATTGCAGCATAACAGCAATGCCATAGCACAGAGCAGCAAATCACAGGGCTTTCCACTCTTCCTTCTTCTGCTCTTTTCCACATGAAGCATCACCACACGACACCCCACTATACTCCACTGTACAAGATAACATACCATACTTCACGACAGGTCACACACACCCACACACACCACACCACACCACATCACACCACAACACACCACACACACCACACCACACACACCACATCACACACACCACACTACACCACACTACACCAAACTACACCATACTACACCACACCACACTCTACTTCGCTCTGCTCTGTTCCGTTGTGCTGTGCTGTTGTATCACTATACCATAAGATAGTATGCAATATCATACTCTACTATATCATACTATAGTGTACTATACTATGTTATGTTATACTAGACTATATTATACTATGTATACTACTCTACGATATACTATACCATACTATACTACTCCATACTATACTATACTATACTACTATACTATACTATACTATACTATACTATACTATACTATACTACTATACTATACTATCCATACCATACCATAGCATACAATACCATACTAAACCACCCCACCCCACACATCACACCACACCACTCCACACTATATCTACCCTACCCTACCTTACCCTACTCCACCCTCCCCTCCCCTCTCTACCTACCCTACCCTACCCTACTCTACCCTACCCTACTCTACCCTACCCTACCCTACTCTACTCTACCGTGTTGCGCTATGCTGTGCAGTCTTGCAGTGGCCTCACTGGCCCTGTGTTTTGGGTTGCGCAGCGCTGCGCGAATCTCTGTGCCGCACTGCACAAAGTAGAACGCACACAATCCTACCTACACTGTCCTAACACACAACAAACACTCTTTGTGGGAAAGAACAATCCTGTGGGTTCACGCGCTGAGGCAGAATGGGCTATTCCCAAGTCGCGCACTTACCCCTTCTCAATCCGCAGATCAAACAAATCCACAACTTTATACAGTAAATGGAACTTCACGGTTTAGTGAATACATTTTTCTTCTCTCTCTCTCTCTCTCTCTCTCTCTCTCTCTCTCTCTCTCTCTCTCTCTCTCTCTCTTCCATTCGTTGCACTCGGAGCAAGGTCACAAGCATTATTGTGTTTAGCTGTTCCCACAGTTGAGGGGCGAAAGGGGGGCCCTTGGAAGAGTGGATGGACACGTGAAGGAATGTTGACGGTAAGTTTCAATGGGAGTGAGGGTCGTCGCCACTGTGTGAAAGGTGACGACGACGACGTTACGATGTGTGTGTGTGTGTGTGTGTGTGTGTGTGTGTGTGTGTGTGTGTGTTCTCTGTCTCTCTCTCTCTCTCTCTCTGTCTCTCTCTCTCTCCCTGTATTCCCACGCATTTGCGCACACGTGATCGTGTGTGTGTGTGTGTGTGTGTGTGTGTGTGTGTGTGTGTGTGTGTGTGTGTATGCGCGCCCGTGTCCATTTGTATGTTGTGTGTGTGCATAAGCGTATGCGTGTGTATTTTTGTGTCTGCGTGTGCGTGTTGCATGCAAGTTAAATCTCATTTAATCCTTTGGGGGGCGAAAAGGCCATCGTATGCCAAGGTTATAGTTGGAATAAAAACATACTTAAAGATTAGACAACAAGAACAACTATAACAACAACAGCAACAAAAAAATAATAACAATAAAAACAACTCAAAAATGACAAAAACTTCCAGCATGCTCTGAGAGAGAGAGAGAGAGAGAGAGAGAGAGAGAGAGAGAGAGAGAGAGAGAGAGAGAGAGAGAGAGAGAGAGAGAGGGGGGGTGGATGGGTGGGGGTAGGTGTAGGTGGGAACGTTAGCGCCTGTGAGGGCTATAAACGTCGGAAGCGTTTGAATGAGTTTCTGTAACATCATTCATGTACTACGGTTGAGCTATTGGAGAACATTGGTATACTATAGGCATTCAGACATAGAAGTAACGGATTCTGTTCAATGTCAAATGAGCGTGTGAGTGGTGTATGTGGTCAGCTCTCATTTTTTCAGGTCGCCGCAGGAGTAAAATAACGTATACAAAAGAAGGAGAGGAGAGGAAGAGACGACAAGGAAGAAGAAAAAGAGTAAGAAGAAGAAAAGGAAAGGAGGAGGAGGAGGTTAATAAGAAGGGGAGGAGGAGGAAGAAGAAGAAGGGGGGGAGAAGAAGAGGAGGAAGGAGAAGAACGAATACTTTGGAAGAAGAGTGACTCGAGCAAATCTATGAGGAATTCAAGTGGCGAAACAGCTGAAAGACGAGACGGGATTGGAAGTTCGCATGAGTGGGGAATTTAAAATGCCGCCGGTTCTTCTGGGCCAATCAGATGACGTTACTATTTTTAATGCAAGCGAACAAACATACTGATTGGCCATAGGCTAATTCGAACAGTCGTCATAGTTGATCTTTCCCCTCACAAGACAACATACATCTTGTTGATAGGTTTTTGTGGATTTTAAACGGAAAGACGTCAGATTATTAATTAAGTTGTGTAAAGTTCATCTTTCTTTTTTGATTTTTGTGTGGAATTCATCTTTGTTTTTTTTTTTTTTTTTTTTATCTTAGCGTAAAGTTCTTTTTTTTTTTCATCTCAGTAATTTATACATGCTAAGATTTATGTTCGGCTAGCGATTCGTTCAGATCTGTAACCAAAAATTGCAGATGCAGATGAAACGCACCACCTGCGGCATACACTTGTGAATGGAGGAGCGGTGAAAGGGGATATAGGCGATGATTAGGGTAGGAGCAGAGAGGGTGGGGGTAGGATGTATGATCGATTAGGAGTTACTCCCAGTGATGGTCAAGTCTGGAATAAAAGAGTTAAATCTGGCTTTCTGGTGCTCCCGCATCTATGCCATTTTGTCTGATGTCATGAATGATGAAGAAAAGATTTTGTTTCTTGTGCTCTCCTATTCATGCCGTTTTGGTGTTTGTTGTTTTTTTTGATGTTGTGACCTTTCTTATTTACGTTTGAACAGTAAACTGTGTCTTAAGACAGGTACACAGAAACAGTTAAATCTGTTCAAAATCTAAATCTAGCAGGCATACATCGCTTGATATACTTCTTCTCCGAAAGTGGTTGTGTTTCAAATTCATTTGTTTTAAAAAAAAAGTGGATTAAAAAAAAAAAAAAGGGGGGGGGGGGGGATGGGGTGGTGGTGGTGTGTGGTGGAGAGGTAGCTATAAGAAGAAAAAAAAAAAAAAAGATTCGAATTCAGTCACACGCTTACGACGCACCGAACTGCACTCAGGAAAATTAATAAACAGACTTCTCCAAACCGGTTCAGTCACTTTTTTTCAGATCTATGTTCACGTAAAATGCAGCAAATAACAAGACGTAATCGTTTCGAGAATGCATTTCTTTTTTTAAAATCTCAGGCGAATCATTCATGCGTTTTCACTTCTTTGGTAATATCCTGTATGAAATGAATACTGATCAAGAGGCAGAGGAAACGTGCCTCTCTCTCCGCTCTGTAGTATTATATGTCTCGGGTGCTATGGCCAGATCTCTTTGGGCATGTCAATCAGCTACACGTGCAACGAAGCAGACAGGTATGAATAGACATGGACAGTGGCAAAGGAAGTCCTTTTGATGATGTTTATTAGATTGCCTGAAGAAACCCACAATTTCCACCCTTGATTTTTTTTCTTGCGTGTTGATTTCATGAGCTTGAATAAGGACATGCACTTATGTAAGGACACACACACACACACACACACACACACACACACACACACACACGCCCCCGCGCATGCACACAGACATTCACGTGCGCACGTGCGAGAGAGAGAGAGAGAGAGAGAGAGAGAGAGAGAGAGAGAGTGACAGATAGACAGACAGACAGACAGCTCCAAAGCTGCAACGAAGGCGGACTCTTTATCTTTACACCCCCACTCCATTCTTCCCATTAACCCATTCCTCTCTCGACTACCCTTAAGCGTTAATGTATGGTCATCGGTCTAGCACTGATTAGTCTTCGCGTGGATGGAGCAGAAATGTGTTTTGTGTCCTGCCTGTGTGTCTGTCTGTAAGAGAACCCAAAACAGTGGAACAGACTTAGCTCAACAGATAAACGACCAAGGCACTTTGCACAAAAACCACAAGAAAGGTGACAGAGTTCAGCCAGCCGCTTAACCCGACTCAAATATGAGTAGGTTTTGCAACAGCTGGAGAAAGGAGGATGCATAAAGAGCTTTGCCTCTGCTAAAGTTCTCTCCGTCTCTGGCCCCCCTTAACCCTTTCATTGGTAACATAACAAAAATGTGCAGGTGAGTCTCGGAACCAAAATGCCCCTTTTATGCACCTCTGCAAGTGACATTTACGCTTAGGTTTCGTTTTCTCTGTGTCATGGATGGAAAGAAAGGCTAAGATATTGTGGAATTGTCAACACACTAACGTTTTCATTCATTATACAGGAACATCTTCAGGCGGAAAACTATTCAACACATTTAAAGTGAGGGACCTGTGATTATTTATCTGGTGATGGTATTCGAGAGCAGTTGGCACGATAAGCGTTAATCTTTGAGGGCAACAAAAAAATAGCGTTATCTTTTATGGTCTGAGGTGAGAAAAGAAACGTCTTCTGATCGCAAATCGTTCTTTTGAGCTTTGACGAGGAGGAGATAGTGTTTTTTAATAGCTTGTTCGTTTGTTTTCCTGTCTTCAGCTACATCACACACACACACACACACACACACACACACACACACACACACACACACACACACACACGCTCGCGCATGCACACAGACAGACATTCACGTGCGCACGTGAGAGAGAGAGAGAGAGAGAGAGAGAGAGAGAGAGAGAGAGAGAGAGAGAGAGAGAGACAGACAGACAGACAGACAGACAGTGACAGATAGACAGACAGACAGACAGCTCCAAAGCTGCAACAAAGGCGGACTCTTTATCTTTACACCCCCACTCCATTCTTCCCATTAACCCCTTCCTCTCTCGACTACCCTTAAGCATTAATGTATGCTCATCAGTCTAGCACTGATTAGTCTTCGCGTGGATGGAGCAGAAATGTGTTTTGTGTCCTGCCTGTGTGTCTGTCTGTAAGAGAACCCCAAAACAGTGGAACAGACTTAGCTCAACAGATAACGACCCAAGGCACTTTGCACAAACCACAAGAAAGGTGACAGAGTTCAGCCAGCCGCTTAACCCGACTCAAATATGAGTAGGTTTTTGCAACAGCTGGAGAAAGGAGGATGCATAAAGAGCTTTGCCTCTGCTAAAAGTTCTCTCCGTCCCTGGCCCACTTAACCCTTTCATTGGTAACATAACAAAAATGTGCAGGTGAGTCTCGGAACCAAAATGCCCCTTTTATGCACCTCTGCAAGTGACATTACGCTTAGGTTTCGTTTTCTCTGTGTGTCATGGAAAGAAAGGCTAAGATATTGTGGAATTGTCAACACACTAATGTTTTCATTCATTATACAGGAACATCTTCAGGCGGAAAACTATTCAAACATTTAAAGTGAGGGACCTGTGATTATTTATCTGGTGATGGTATTCGAGAGCAGTTGGCACGATAAGCGTTAATCTTTGAGGGCAACAAAATAAGCGTTATCTTTTATGGTCTGAGGTGAGAAAAGAAACGTCTTCTGATCGCAAATAGTTCTTTTGAGCTTCGTCGAGGAGATAGTGTTTTTAATAGCTTGTTCGCTTGTTTTCCTGTCTTCACACACACACACACACACACACACACACACACACACACACTGTATTCCTGAAACACTTTTTTTGTACTCCCTGTTCTATAACAGAAGGGAGTACTTTACAATGGGAACGAAGAAATGCTGCCTGTGTGTCTGTCTATCTATCTGTCTGTCTCTGTGTGTGTCTGTCAGTGGTCAAAATGTGTTCCACTCGCTCCAGACAAAACTTCTGGGCCGATATTTCTGAAAATTTGTAGGCATGTTCATTATGGGTCACGAATGATGCCGATGTTTCATTTACCAGAACAGCCGTTACTAACGGCTGTAACGGCCCAAAACGGTTTTTTCTTCTTTATGGAATATTTCAGTGACGAAATACACTATGACGTAAATTTGATTGTGACGTCAAATACATTATGACGCATGTTTGATTGTGACGTTTTTCAGGAAGAGAAAACTGGCAGTACGTTTATTATGCTTTGCATCTTGTTTTCTTACAAATTTGGTGGAAAGACAAAAAACGTGGCCCAAGTACACCTTTACATTGTAGAACGGATTTAGGTCAAATGGCGGATCTAGCATCCATTCAGAAAGATTGTTACAAAGTTTTCATTGATCATAAACACTTTGAAGTTATTGTTTTTGAATCGATAACCATAAAGTGACATATTTTAATGAAATATGAAAATTGTCTCCTGATATGTGTGTTAAATTTCATGTATCCTATAATTTAAAAGAAAAGTGACTTTTCGTCCATACATACAGTTACTTCCCTTCAAGCCAAAATAATTGTTTTTACTCATGACTGACTCATAGGGCTGATCCAGGGATCATTTAACCATGGCGGAAGTCGGAGATCTCCCGAGTGTGCTTTTAGATTTGTTTGTTTTGTTTGTTTGTGTGTCTGTTTATGCACTATAACTAATAAAATCCGGGGATTGATTCACGCTCTGTATATTTTCTACTCTAGTTTTTCGCTTTTTTTTTTTTTTTTTTTTTTATAGCAAAGTCGGAAGGATATTCCCTGTCTCAAGCATTTGTGACTGAGAATACACTGTTTTCCCAAAGTCTGTGAAGTCTATAGTTTTCTTGCCATCAAATCTTTAATTCAAGAGGGCGTTTTGCTTTTAATTTTGTGAAACAAAAAAAAAAGGTAATTGTATCCTCTTTGGTGCTTATGCACATTCCAGGTTGCTTTTCTTTGTGACAGAAACTGTAAAGTTTTCCACAGTTTTTAGACAGCTGCAAACTGCATGGGATGAATCTTATTTTCTCCTGTTGATAATCATGCAATCTCAAACCAAACTGGAACATCATTGTGTCATCTTCATTATCCTCATTTTTACTGACCAGCATAACACAAGTCTCACATTTTGAGACCCTTCATGCCCCTGCTCTCAGAATTATCTTAGTTTCGATTTCCTCTCCATTCTATGACCTTGATGAGTCCGTGAGTAGGTCGCCAGTTTCGGCGAATTTATGGGATCTGTCGTGGGACGAACGAAGTGGCGTCTTTCGAAGACGTACGCGAGAAAAGAATGACGGTCGTCGGTATGTTCTTCAGTAGAGGGGCCCATTGTCAAATGAAAACTGCATTTCCCTGCGGAACTGAAAGTTGCGTGTTCGAATCACACGTGGAATCGGATACGTCAGGCTTGAAAACCCTCTCTGTTCACCCAGCAGTAAACGGGTACCTGATTCAGTTCAAGGAGGGTAAAAGGCGGCAGAAGGAAGGGATGGGCACTGCCTTCCATCACGTCATGCCCTGGGCATGGTGAAACTCTGATAGGTCACTGCTCCTACTGCCAATAGGTTATGGGAAATCTACCCCCCCCCCCCCCCCCCCCCCCCCCTTTTTTTTTTTTTTAATAAAACTTTTTGTATGGTTTAGAAGGTGGTGTTCTGCGTATCTTAGACCAAAACAACAAACACCATTGAACACCATGGAAAGCGACTCGGCAGCGGTGCAGTGCCTCCTCTGGTGGGTTTGCCTCTGGACTTCACATTGACAGCTGCCTGTGGATTGGCGGCGCTGGGCTTCCGTGGGTGTAGCAGTGGACGGGAAGCCGGAATGAGCGGCGTGGGGTTAGTGCCACTGCCCTGGCACGGAGGACAAGTACAGACAGAAAAGACATTTCGCTACTTCCCTGTGGATTGCCGGTGCTGGCGCTGCGGCGGGCGGGCCTAACTGTGGACCGGGGGGGGGGGGGGGGGGGGGGGGGGGGGGTAGAATGGCGATGTGAGTGCTATGCACCACTGAGATGGCATAGAGGATGGGAAAGAAAAAAAAAAAAAAAAAAAGAGAAAGAAATCAAGCTAGCTGAAAAGTGCTAGCCAGTTAAAAATATGCTAGACTCTGCAGAAGAATTTTTTTTATTAAAGAATTATGTATATATTTGCAGTTTGGGTGCTTAGAGTACTAGCAGAAGCTCTGACGCTATACATTCTCCATTTTTCGTGTGTGGTGATATCTCCCAGTGGTGGACTCTCTCTCTCTCTCTCTCTCTCTCTCTCTCTCTCTCTCTCTCTCTCTCTCTGTCTGTGTGTGTGTGTGTGTGTGTGTGTGTGTGTGTGTGTGTGTGTGTGTGTGTGTGTGTGTGTGTGTGTGTGTGTGTGCGTGCGTGTGCGTGTGTGTGTGTGTGTGTGTGTGTGTGCACGCGCGCGCGTGCGCGCATGTGTGTGTGTGTGTGTGTGTGTGTGTGTGTGAAAGTGGCCGGAAATCTAAACACACTAGAATGTTTCAGGAGGTATTTCTTTGTAGAAACTGTCTCAACACACACACACACACACACACCCTCCCACTCCCCCTTAAAACAAACAAACAAACAAACAAACAACAACAACAACAACAACAACAACAAAAAAATAGATGATGAAATAAAACATAAATGTCTTATTTGAAAATCTATAACCAAAAGATATTAAGAATTCTGAGACACACGAGCCATGATGTTACGACAATCTGCGTCTTCGATTCACCTGAACGCTCAATTCAGCAGCTCCGTGTTAACCCATACGGACATTCACCGGTGCATTTCCAGGCTCCTCACGGTATTTCAGTGGGCAGTGGGCAATGCTTGATTAATTCCATCTCCTCTTCAAGAATCCTGGTGCACAATGGATGTTGTGTTTATCCATAACCCACCCAACAGATGGTATGAATGACAGAATATTTCATATGCCTGCAGAATACTTTGCACACAAACAGGATCAGTCACAAGAAGATTTGCACATATGTTGACCAGGGAGGTCGTAAAAATTCTGCTCCGCACTTCATCCACCATAGGAAAGCAGAAAGGAGCAAACTCATATTTAAGAGACTGAAAAATATGCTAGTATAGCCAGTAGTTTTAGGGAGTCTGGCTTTCAAGACGAAGTCATTGCCATCGAAGTTGCAGCATTGGGGGTTTACAAGTCATCAGCCTATGATCTCATGAAACAGCTCGGAAATTCTGGTTAGAAGAGGACCAGAACCGCTAAGGCAGTAGCAGAAGCAGCTGAAAAGAGTTCCAGCTGGATCTGGTCGAGGAGAAACATAGGTCAACTTCATGAAGCTTAAATTCTGAACGTAGAATAGGTGTCCGGTAGCTATGTGGGTAAGACATCCGTTTATAAGGCAACGTCTTGAGATGCTCACCCCTGCAAAAGTTTCTGCGTCAAACTCCGGCAGCGCCAGAAAAGAAAGGATAAATCGCCAGCAGAAAGGCACCCAGGGCGGTGAAATGGTTCTCTCCAGACCTTTTAAACTTTCCTTAAGAAAATTTCTTCCTGCTCTGCACGTGTGCTGATTACAAAAAGGGTTAAAATCATGCTCCACTCTTCACCCGTGAAGAGCCGCGGATTTTTTTTCTTTCTTCAACACGTGACTCCCGGACAGTGAAACAAAACTGCCACTTTGCGAGTACACACACACACACACACACACACACACACAGAGATCTTGAGTGACGACGTGTTTTTTTGATTCTGTCCTGTTGATCGCAAAATACTACAAGTATAAGTGTATGACCTGACAGAAAGCTGAAACGTAAGTGTGATGTAAACCGCCAAAATGACGTCAGAGAAGTTCATAACTGGTTGAATGACGCATTTCATTCTCATAACACCCCACAGCAAAAGACTGAGTGATGTATTATTCTCTCCTATCACACACAGAACAGTCATCGATCTGCAGACAGACAGACGGTAAAGAGAGAGAGAGAGAGAGAGAGAGAGAGAGAGAGAGAGAGAGGGGGGGGGGAGATGGAAGAAGAGGTGGAGCCAGACGGGGATAGATTTTTGAGAAGCAGGGATATGGCTGGGGGTGGGGTGTTGAGTGGGGGGGGGGGGGGGGGGGGGGGGGAGAGAAAAAAAGAATGCCATTCATGATCTTAGGTTTAATCTCCGAAGGATGGAACAAACGTTGGTGGGATCGTGAAAGGGAGGGAGTCGGGGTGGGGATTCTTGGAAGGGGAAGGACAATACATAAGAAGGAAATACAATCACAGGTGTGTGCTATTACAATATTACACGAATCTTATCTCCCTTGGCATCTTATGGCGTTGCGAACAAGGGAGGTAAACCTCAAAATACTCACATACTTGCCTGGGTTACCTCCCTGATTTGTATACCTTGTACGGTCGTTGCTGCCCTGATCAACACACACACACACACACACACACACACACACACACACACACACACACACACACAGAGGCACGCAGGTACGCACACATTAACAGAAAATGTGTATTCAATGGAAGTACATATCATGCGTTGAACATATGTGCATACCCTGCATATGTGCATGTGCATACCTGCATATGTGCATACCCTGTGTCACGATGTGCGTTTATTTATATCATGGACATATGTGACTTGAGTGCTCGTGTAATAGTGGGTGTATGCGCCTCAAACTTCCTGCCAGACCGCTACAATACAAATAGATGACGTCATCATAATCATGATTATCATCAGCGTGTGTACTCGCACGTGCGCAGACATGTGTGTGTGTGTGTGTGTGTGTGTGTGTGTGTGTGTGTGTGTGTGTGTGTGTGTGTGTGTGTGTGTGTGTGTGTGTGTGTGTGTGTGTGTGTTTGAGGGAGGGAGGAGAGGAGGGAGAGGAGAGAGAGAGAGAGAGAGAGAGAGAGAGAGAGATTTTTAGAGAGACAGAGAGAGACAGACAGAGAGAGAGACAGCAAAGAAACTCACCAGCAGTACTAGTGTGCGATTAAGCCAGATAAAGTGGAAGTAATCTTTCAAGGGGCGATAACGATGACCAGGAATAGCCAGCCTGATAGCCAGCCTGATAGCCTGAATACCTCTCTCCCCCGAAGGAGATGGACATCCGCACTATACGACATCAAGGGCGACGCTTTCAGGGTTTAGAAACTGAATCCAGCCTTGGAAAATCATTATTGACTAAAGCTGGCAAACCTAAACACCGACCGACTAGTAATGACCTTGGCGAAAATGACATAGGCCTGAAACAATTCGGAAATTTGAAGAAAAAAAAGAAAGAAAGAAAAAAGGTATTTGCTTTACGTAGATTGGCTAGTGTGGAACATATCGAAAAAAAAAGTATTTGCTCGATGAAGGTCATCAAGCCTGGATCACCATGCAGAGAGCACCTGAGAAACAAAATCGATCAGTATTTGCTTGCTGAACGCCGGCTTCTCTGGAACACACAAGAAATAAGAAAGGAAAAAAAAAAAGGGGGGGGGGGGGGGGGGGAGAAAAAAAAGTAGGTGGGGGGCGGGGGGTGTTAGCCTGGAAGACACAAGAAATATGGAAGGGCGAAGGGGAGTAACCCGCTAGGTTGGAACACACAAGAAGTACGAGGGGCGAAGGGGAGTAATTCGCTTGGCTGGAACACGCAAGAAATAAGCACAAAACAGTATGTGCAAGGGGAGTAACCCGCTAGCCTGGAAGACACAAGAAATAAGGAAGGGCGAAGGGGGAGTAACCCGCTAGGCTGGAACATGACAAGAAATAATTGAAGGGCGAAGGGGAGTAACCCGCTAGGCCGTTAAACGCAAGAAATAAGAAAAAAAGTATGTGCTGGGGGTGGGGGTGGGCCTGTGGGGTGGGTGGTTGGGGGTGCTGCGACCAGCTAGCCTGGAATACATAAGAAATAAACGAAAAATAGTATGTGCGGGGGGGGGGGGGGGGGGGGGGGGGGGGGGGGGGGGGGGGGGGACGGCCGCGACCAGCTAGCCTGGAACACCTACGAAAAAAAAGTATGTATTTGGGGACAGTCGGCCAGCCTGGGCGTTAAAAAAACAATTTAAAAAAAAAAAAAAAAAAAAAAAAAAAAAAAAAAAAAAAAAAAAGAAAAAAAGAAAAGAAAAAAAAAAAAAAACAAAAAAACAAAAAAAAAAACACCACCACAACAACACAACAAACCAGCATGGACTAAGAGAAAGTCGGCTAGCCTAAAACACCCAAGAAACAAAACACAACAACAACAACAACAACAACAACAACAAAAAAAATAGTATATGTTTGAGGAAAGTAGGCTAACCTGAGAAAGAGGGGGAAAAATGCGTGTGAAAAGTCAGCTTGCCTGGAACACATGCACAGCAAAAATAACATGCGTTTGGTGAAAATCGGCCAGCCTGAAACGATTACAAAACAAAAATAACGTGTGTTTGGTGAAAGTCGTCTAGCTGGAACATAACAAAACAAAACAAAAACAATATGTGCTTGGTGAAAGTCGTCTAGCTGGAACACAACGAAACAAAACAAAAAAACATGTGTTTGGTGAAAGTCGGCTGGCTAGGACACTTACTCATCAATACAAAAATAGTGCATGCTTGGAGAAAGTTAGCCAACCTGGAACACAACACATATTAAAAGATAGTGTGCTAACTGAATAAAAATAAAGAAGAAAAATACAAAGAATTAAAGATCTGGAGAATACAAAAGAAATAAACTTAATAATAAAATATCTAACCCCTTTGGATTCCTGCCAATCTAAAAAAAGTCTGCTGCTTCTCGCCTTTTGCGATTTCGATGCTTTCCTTTTGCTTATACAACCGATCACGTTGATTATATGTTTAAAAACAAAAGAAGAAAATTTTTTTAACTGAGCAGACCGGAGAATATTTCATTCTTTTTGTCCTTAATAATCATCATCATCATCATCATCATCATTATTACTATTGTTGTTGTTGTTATTATTATTATCATTATGATTGTTATCATTATTATTATCATTATATTATCATCATCATTATCATCATCATCATCATCGTTATTACTGGAGTGCCGGTATCAGTCTGTATTAGGATACCATAGCCGTATCAAAGCGCTCTGCGCATGATATTAACATCACAGCCAAAGAATGTCTTTCAGCGTCAAGAGTTGCTCTGCTGTAACTGAGAGCTTAGGGACTGACGACGTGCAGCGTTTTTTGTCCTATAGTGTTGTAAGTGACAACTCTTCGGGCATTGATGTGCGAAAAAAGCAACAAGATCACTGAATGATAAGCACAAGAAAAACAACACAACCCTGCAATCAAAACTCACTCATCAACAATTCCTTTCTCGTTTCAAGACCTCCCTCTTTCACTGATACTGCAGAGGAGACTGGCACAGACTGGAACGTTACTAAAAACATCTTGGAATAAAAAAACAAACAAACAAACAAACAAACAAAAAACACGTAAAAATATACTGTGCTTTCAAAGTGGGATGTATGCAGGCGGATTTGAAAACAAGACCCCAACACCAGAATCACTGGGCCATCGAACGAAGGAACAAAACGCAAAACAAACACTACGCGTTTCGACCTACTGGGTCTTCTACAGGCAGGACAAAATGATTTTTTTTTCAAAACGATGAACACAGAGGACAAACAGTCACCTATCTTTTCGAGCTGGGTGGAACAGTTGGTCTAGGGTGAACAATAAAACGACGGACTGGAACTGAGGAGGGAAAGCGGTCGAGGGTGAGAGAATACAGATTAGAAGACTAATAACGATATCGATGATAATTAGAATAATACTGTATGAATTAAAAGAAAACGTGTAATGATAACTATGATAATGATGATGATAACAACAACAATAATGGTAATAGTAGTAGTAGTAGTAGTAGTAGTAGTAGTAGTAGTAGTAGTAGTAGTAGTAGTAGTGGTGGTGGTGATTGTGGTGGTGGTGGTGGTGGTGACAATAACAGAAGAAGAAGAGAAATCATAATAATGATGATGATGATGATGATGGATGATGATGATGATGATGATGATGATGATGATGATGATGATGAGAATAAAACAAAAACGGGGAACATAGTTTGATAAAACACAAGAAATATGCAAAGAGTTATAGTGATCATCATCATCATCATCTTAACAACAAAATAATGATATGATTACGAAAATAATGAACAGAAAATGGGAAAGATGATAAAGAAAAAAATCTGTGCAAAACATAAGTCAAAGTACAGCTTTTCAGACAAGTGAGCTTTGGACAAAGTAATATGTCTTCTAAAGAAAGATCCTGCACAAAACAATACACCCCAGAAGGCTGATAATGCACAAAACAACACACTCCAAACGGCTGATAATGCACAAAACAACACACTCCCAAAGGCTGATAATGCACAGAACAACACACTCCCAAAGGCTGATAATGCACAAAACAATACACTTCCAAGGCTGATAATGCACAAAACAATACACTCCCAAAGGCTGATAATGCACAAAACAATACACTCCCAAAGGCTGTTAATGCACAAAACAATACACTCCCAAAGGCTGGTTGCGAGAAAATAACAGACATCCAAGACACACAGACTACCACTCCCTGGACAACTGTCAACACGATGATAAAATGTCTCATGTCGACAGCCATCTGCAAAACATAAGACTGTTTTATATGTGTCTGTTGTTGTGGTGCCTGAAGAAGACGTGTTTGTTGAAAAGCCACTCGTCTGCTTTATTTTCTGAATGAAAGAAGCGGGTTTTTTAAAACTTGTTTTGTGTGAGTATTTGTATGTTCATGCGATACTTTTGGCTGGATTTGACATGTTTTGCTTTGTTGCTTCCTGACATAACACAGCAAAGTAGAGAAAAAAAAAAGTCATCGTCGGTGGCAAAACTGGAAATACCATAACCCCTCTTCATTACCCCCCCCCCCCACACACACACACACACACTCCATCGCCCCCTGCGTGGTACGAACACAGCAAAGCAACTGACTGTGTTTCGCAGTGAGTGACTGCGTACACAGGTTAATGGGCATCTCTCCTCCTAGATATCACAGATACTGCCATCCTGCCTCGTGGCACCCTGCAGGGTGCAGTGCAGGGTACACCCAATAGGGGCAGACTGAACAAACCCTGGTGGACGAGGTAAAAGATGGAGACTGGGTCCGATCCCTCTGCCCTGCCGCGCATGATCATGAACAGAGATCTAATGAAATGCCTAGCAGGTCTGACCAGCGCGTTGGGCTAATGCGTAAGTCAGACATGCGCTGAGACGTAGCCACGAGACCCTCTTCTTCAACTCTCTCATCTTAGTTGTTAATTCACTTATCCATCGGCTTAAAACCCATGCGTAGTGTGGTCTCAAAACTTAGCGGATGTGGTGTAGCGTTTATGGATTAGTCCGCAGGCAGTGACACCTCCTTGATGAAACTGAAACTGAAACTGAAACTGGCCACCTATGTGTCTTCACGTCACAACTGAGGCTTGTGAACCAGGATGTCCACCAACAGGGTTGACCGAACTGGCCGCCACAGTACAGGCTGGAAGACTGTGGGGGACAAATCCCGAGAGGCACATAGAACGCTGATTTTCTTTGTGGGATTTTTCGGTCCCAGACAACTCCTACTCAGAGTTGAGTGGACGATGGGATCAGCTGGGATGACAGGAACATACAGTCACGTTCCTAACCACTTTCATAGAAGCGTCTCGTTGTTCAAATATCCTGGCCAAAGCTGGAGGTGTCTGTATTCTCAGGCCTGGTCGACGCCAGAAATATGGTTATTGTAAAAGAAAGTGTAAAGTTTAAGCCTGTCAAGTCTTAGACCAGACGGGAGTCCATAGCATCATCTTCATCGTCCTCAACCTTTTGGATCTTCATCATCCTAAACTTTTGGGATAGTCATTCAAAGGGTCTCCAACTCCGTATCCCCTCATGACCTGCTCACTTGATGACAATTGTATTGATTTCCTCTCTCTCTCTCTCTCTCTCTCTCTCTCTCTCTCTCTCTCTCTCTCTCTCTCTCTCTCTCTCATCTATATATATATGTATGTATGTGTCTGTGTGTGTGTGTGTGTGTGTGTGTGTGTGTGTGTGTGGTGTGTGTGTGTGTGTACTGCAAAGTCAAAGAGGCTATTGCTATTATGTATAGATAATGAGCTGATATGAAAAGAACATGGACAAATCGATGATGGTGATGATGATCAACATTAACAACAACAACAACAACAACAACAACACAAGAAGAAGTAGAAGAAGACAAACAAACACATGGCTTGACGTCTGTCGTATTCACTATACTGAGCTGGGAATCGCCGAATATAGACAGCTGATAACTGAAGGATTCTCCATACGAATCCGTCTCCTGCTGCTAAATATAACACCCCAAGTCTTTATCTTCATTCTAGCACCCTTCTGTTCTCCGGAAGTATTACCGTTTGATAGGCCTTCCCACTACCGGACACTGCACTTGCCATTCAATCAACGTGATAATGTGATCATGCACATGACGGCCACGAAATATTCTGTATATGGGACTGACACTGATATGGTCCAGTTTCCTCCACTTAAGCCCTTCCCAAGCACTTCAAAAGCCCCCCATACTTGTCGAATTTAGAAACACTTGATGCCAAAATAGCTCCATAGTTTGAATTTGCTTCGAGTGTTGATTGGGCCAAGTAGGTATCCCTGCTTTCTGACCTCTTCGCTTTGTCTCCTTCCTGTCTGTATATATATGGCGGTAACAATGCGGGGATGCATTCTCCGACTTCCAAGTCGTATCCTGCGTTACGCCGACCGAGCCGTAGACAATTCCACACTTGCGCTTCTTGTGATAACATAGTCTGAAAGGCATATTCAGTCTGCCTGTGGGTATTCCGATTTCAAAAGCTTCTGATAATGATGCTGGAGGTCGTATTGACAAGCTTGGCGGTGGTGATGCTTATTCTGCTAATTATTTACGGGTAAGTCTCTGTGTTTTGTTTTCTTTTTTGTATTTGTTTGTTTGCTTGTTACTGGTATGACCCTGTATTTAGGTTTGTTTGCTTGTTTGTTTATTTTTAATGCTGTATATCTCTGACTTGCCCATCCAAAACACACACATACACACACACACACACACACACACACACACACACACACACACACACACACACACACACAAGCACACACGCACGCACGCACCCCCCCCCCCCCCCCCCCCCCCCCCACACACACACACACACACACACACACACACACACGACTGAGTCAAAATGGACACAGGCTATTTTTTGCTGTATGTCAGGTAAGTAATAACATATCTTCTTTGCAGCATCACAGAAAGATCACAGATGTTGCCCATGAGATTTTACAACATTTATCTGCTTGCTGCATTTAGGTTCCCTTTCATTTTAAAAGTGACTATATTTACACTAACCGTCTTTATCAACAACCACAATTTATTTTTTTTTTTTTCTTGCAGTCACCTGAAGCATCATTTCTCTATCTTTGAACGACTGTCAGTCCCCGGTCCCAAACCGTCTCTGCTAGTGGGCAACCTGAGAGAGATTATGGAGAAGGTGGGTGGCCGCCATTTTGATGTCTGTCCATTGTATGGGTGGGGAAGGTGGGTGGGGGTGTGAATGTATGGGTGTATGGGTGAAGATTTCACCTACCTATTTTTACCTTGATTCCCCCCCCCCCCCCCCCCCCCCCCCCCCCCTGCGTTTTTTTTTTCTTTTTTATGTTGGTGCTTCATTTGGATTTGTTTTGATTATATGTATGCTTTGAGTGTTTCGTTTTGATTCTTGAAAATGTATGTTTTTTGTTTTCTGCCAAAATGCAAAAAAACCTATATTTTGTTTGAAACCAGCAGAATCTTGTACTGTAGACTTAATCTTCCCGAGCCAGGATCGTGTGGTGTAGAAACCAATATTCCATAGTCCCTTCATTCACCGTTACTGTGACACTGCGGGTAATGAGAAAAAGAATGCGTCAAGTAGCCCTTTGTCACTGTGTGTGTTGTGCAAGGCCACTTCCAAGCTTAATATTCCAGAGCCCCTCTATTCACTGTTGCTGGTACATTGCGTGTTATGTCATTAAAGTAACACACACACTGTGTGTGTCTCGCAGGGCCAGTTCCAAGCCACTATGGAGTGGGGAGAAAAGTACGGGAGAGTGTTTGGCTACTTTGAGGGCTACACTCCGGTTCTCAGTATCAGCGCGACCCTGACCTTCTGCGCGAGATTCTCGTCAAAGACGCGAACAACTTCAACCATCGGAAAGCCTTTTCCTCTGGCGCCGCGCAAGAGTCTGGGGCTGTTCCTGGAGAATGGTGCCCAGTGGCATCGTAGTCGATCACTGCTCACGCCCGCGTTCTCGGCTGGGAAGTTGAAGCAGGTATATAGAATGTGTGTGTGTGTGTGTGTGTGTGCGTGTGTGTGTGTGTGTGTGTGTGTGTGTGTGTGTGTGTGTGGTGTGTGTGTGTGTGTATGAAAAGCCAAAATATGTGTTTTTTTTTGCAAAGTCAAAAAGGCTATTATGTATAGATGATCTGATATGAAGAAGAACACGGACAAATCGAAGACAAACGAAAATTATGCATTTTAAGGTAAATTACTATGAAAAAGTATGATATCTACTTGTCGTCCATCAAGACGAAAGAAACAGAGAATTGCAAATGTTCATTATGATAGAAAAAGCAGTTAAAAAGGAAATTAAATCATTTTATCAATTTAAACCAACGAGGAACTTAAAACGAGAAATGATGAGAGAGAATTCAATAAAATAATAGTATGCATCGAAAAGAAATGCAACAAAACAGAGTGAATCAATAACCGAAGATAGATGACTGATAAAACTGTACATGAAAATACAAGAGCACGAATCAACGACTAACTCTATTCTTTTTCTAAAAGAACAAACCAACTAACAGCTCACTTTTTTTTTTTTTTTTTTTTTTTTTTTTTTTTTTTTTTTAAAGAAACAGATCAACTATAACTCAATTCTTCTTCATCTCTGCCCAGATGTTGCCCATCATGAAATCCTCAGCCGACGTCCTCGTCCAGGAGCTGTCGGACAAGCTGAAGAGTCAGACGGACCCCCAGAACAAGGAGCGTCAGCAAGGGGAGGAGAACCACACGGAGGACGTGTACAGGCTGTTCCAGGGCCTGACCCTGGACATCATCGGACGCTGTGCCTTCGGCCTGCAGACCTCGGCCCAGACGGACGCCAAGGATGAGTTCCTGGTCAACATCCGATCCCTCTTCAACACCATGTCCACCACCCTCATCCTGCCGCTAGTCAGTGAGTAGTGGTCACCGCAGTGTCGTCCCATCCACCACAATGGGCAATGAGCTTTTGTCAGTTAGAAGCGTCTTCTGTTTGTTGTTGTTGTTGTTGTGTTGTTGTTCTTCTTCTTCTTCTTCTTCTTCTCCTCCTCTTCCTCCTCCTCCTCTCCTCCTCCTTCCCCTCTTCCTCCTCCTTCTTCTTCTTCGTCTTCTTGTTCAGTGATATTGTAAACGTGTTGATTTTAGGGTAGTCTGGAGGTTAATTTAGGATCTGTTCCAGCTTTTGTATGTGACCTGTGTCTTGAATACAAATAATGAAAACGTTACTTTTTCTTTCTTTCTTTCTTTCTTTCTTCTCTAAGGTAGATATATTGCACTGGAGCAAAAATGTTTACGTCTTTGTACAACACTTACCTGTCATCAAGTAAGTGTGCATTTAAAGGATGACAA
>JADBJO010000250.1:330000-337500 GCA_016801955.1 Conus betulinus | reverse complement strand
TGTGTGTTGGTTTGTATGTGTGTCCCTGGCGTACACGGCACGGTTAGTCAGTCAACTCTTAAAACTTTGTAGCCTTGCACTAAATGACACTCACACCACTGGTATTGATAGTACGTGTACATAGGTATACTGTAATGTGTTGCTCGGGTTTATGAGTTCAGGGGAACAAGAACTGCATGTTGTTTTACTTTTGTATGAAGGAATTGTACGAACAGAAAACAAACAAACAAAAAATTTAAAAAAAAAGAAAAGTGCGCCCAGTTTGTGGACGGTTGGGTGGGTCCTATTTCACAGGGTGATTTCAGTGTGTTATAATGTCTACCCGTGTGTTTGGGTCCCGTCTTAGTCACCCAGAGTGGATCTAGCCTTGGGGGTAGTGTGCAGAGCCTTGGGTGGAAATAATGTGTAAGGGGAAAGTGTGTGTCTGTCTGATGATTCGTAACTGTGGGGTAGAGTTAGGTCGGCTAAAGACAGGGTTTGGGCTGACAAGGATTTAGTGTCTTGATCAATCTCAGTTCTCTTCCCCACCCCCACCCCCCACCTTCCCCTCCCCCGTCTCCTCCCTTCCCGTCTCTTCCAATCTTGTGTTTCGCCTTGCGCCTGTCCATTTCTGTCACCGTCTCACACATACTGTTGTGTTTGAGCTGTGTCTTTGAGCTATCGTATGAACGTTGCTCTCTCTCTCTCTCTCTCTCTCTCTCTCTCTCTCTCTCTCTCTGTGTGTGTGTGTGTGTGTGTGTGTGTGTGTGTGTGTGGCCAGATTTTTGTGTGTTCGTATACGCCTCTCTCTCTCTCTCTCTCTCTCTCTTTTCTCTCCTCTCAACACACACGCATACACACACATCGCACGGGCACACACACACACACACACACACACACACACACACACACACACACACACACACACACACACACATCTCGCGCACACACACACACACACACACACACACACACACACACACACACACACACACACACACACACATCGCGCGCGTGCGCACGCACACACATATAAACAGACAGACAGACACACATAGATACACACACACACACACACACACACACACACACACACACACACACACACAATCACACACAATCACACACAAACAGCATACCTGGCGGGCTTGCATACGCCTGTATACTCCTTGTGAAACCTTGCTCGTGTAGTGCTCACTAAAACATTCCTGAAGAAAAACAAAACCATGATGCAACTAGTGTATAGAAAGACGTAGGGCCTACCCCATGACTCAAAAGACAGAAAAATTCTGGAGACGCCGTGTGACGCTTCACACAAAGTATGACGGCCCCCGTGAATCAAAAGACCCAGTCTCTGAAGACAAACGGCGCAGTCAGGACAAAAGACCATTGTGTGCGTGCCGATGGGGGAGGAGGTGGGGGATGGGGAGGGGTTGTGGGGGGTGCAAGGACATTCCCCCCACTCACATCACTTGATGCGGCGATTTAGACGAGATTTACTGTTGAAGGAGGCCGTTTGATTATGGGAGGGGCTGGTGTGGTGGTTGTGTGTGAAAGTGTGTGTGTGTGTGTGCGTGTGTGTGTGTGTGTGTGTGTGTGTGTGTGTGTGTGTGCGTGCGAGTTAGTGTGTGTGAGTGAGTGAGTGAGTGAGTGTGTGAGTGTGTGTGTGTGTGTGTGTGTGTGTGTGTGTGTGTGTGTGCTGGAGGAAGTGGTGGTGGCAAAAAAATCTCATAAATCACGATAAATGATATGTGTTTGATGAGGTAGTGCTGATTCTCGTCAATGTCTGTGTGTTTGACAGTTAAAGGCAGGGTTTCTATTTCTTTCTGAAATATGTGCTGTACGATACTTTTTACGGTTACAGAAGTGTAAGTTACAGCAGACATGGAATTAAAGCCGGTGAGATAAGACACACTGGTCAAACTGGTTTCGTCACGTTTCTTGAATCACATCTTACATCTCTCTGTCTCTGTGCCTGTCTCTTTGTCTGCCTGCCTGCCTGTCTGCCTGTCTGTCTGTCAGTCTCATCGTCTGTCGGTCTCTGTCTGTCTGTCTGTCTGTCTCTCTTTCTGTATGTATGCCTACCTCTGCCTGTTTGCCTGACTGTCTCTGTCTGTCTGCCTCTGTCTCTCTGTCTGTCTGTCTCTCTGTCGCTATCTCTCTTTCTTCTTTTCTCTCCTCACTGTTTGTTTGCTGTCTGCCTCTGTCTGTCTGTCTCTGTCTCCTGTCTGTCTCTTTTTCTTTGTCAGTCTGCCTGTGTTTGTCTGTCTGCCTCTGTCTGTCTCTGTCTGTCTGTCTGTCTGTCTGTCTGTCTCTCTCTCTCTCTCTGTGACAGAGTTCACCAAACAACCCACCCAACCATTGAATTATGTACAATCATTCCAACCAGGAAACGCTTGGCAATGACGTCACCAAATCGGTGTCAGAGGTCGGGTCCGGTTTGACTGAGCTGGGTTAGATCACCGCGTTCATAGCTGCAGGTTGTGGGTTCGAATCACGAGAACACCTTACATCACAACTCTCCCGCCTTCTTCGCGCTTCATCTGAACGAGTCGTCACGGCTAGCAATTCCCAAGGACATTTTCAATTGTCATGGGGACAAGAAGATAAGAAAATATACTTGCCCCACCCCCCTTCAGTGAATTTTGGTTATCCTGGGGGAGGGGAGGGGGAGGGGGGGATAGATAAGAAAAAAAAATCTTCATGTTTTCCCTCTTCCCTCCTTTTCTATTTGCTCTACTAAGTAAAGAAACAGTTTATAAAAGTAACTCAAACGGTTAATAAATGCAGCCGTCAGTATGGCAGTGACTAGTTAGCAGACATACTTCAATAACGGCATGTTCTGCGCACGTGCGTGTAATTGAGGCAGAACAGAGGGGAAAATACGATATGAACACACGTGATTTGTTTATTTATTGATAACGCTGACCTAACGCATTGCCTGCGTGCTGCTGGTGGCATGTTTGATGCAAAGACCACGTTTTGCCGCAGGTAGATAGCACACTTTTAGGATTCCTCTGTGACGAAAGACAGAAGGGGAGAGAGCGGAGGGAGTGGGGTGGGGGTGGCAAAGAGAGGGTTGAGCGGTGTGTGGGAGGGTTGAGTGGTGTGTGGGAGGGTTGAGCGGTGTGCGGGAGGGTTGAGTGGTGTGTGGGAGGGTTGAGCGGTGTGTGGGAGGGTTGAGTGGTGTGCGGGGGTTGAGTGGTGTGCGGGAGGGTTGAGTGGTGTGTGGGAGGGTTGAGTGGTGTGCGGGAGGGTCGAGTGGTGTGTGGGAGGGTCGAGTGGTGTGTGGGAGGGTGAGAGCGGTGTGTGGGAGGGTTGAGTGGTGTGTGGGAGGGTTGAGTGCTGTGTGGGAGGGTTGAGTGGTGTGTGGGAGGGTTGAGTGGTGTGCGGGAGGGGTGAGAGGTACATGGGAGGGTTGAGTGGTACGTGGGAGGGTTGAGTGTGGTGCGGGAGGGTTGAGCGGTGTGTGGGAGGGTTGCATGGTGTGTGTGGGAGGGTTGAGTGGTGTGCGGGAGGGTTTGAGTGGTGTGTGGGAGGGTTGAGTGGTGTATGTGGGTTGAGTGGTGTGTGCGGGAGGGTTGAGTGGTGTGCGGGAGGGTTGAGTGGTGTATGGGAGGGTTGAGTGGTGTGTGGGAGGGGTTGAGTGGTGTGCGGGAAGGTTGAGTGGTGTATGGGAGGGTTGAGTGGTGTGGGGGAGGGTTTGAGTGGTGTGCGGGAGGGTTGAGTGGTGTGGGGGAGGGTTGAGTGGTGTGCGGGAGGGCTGAGTGCTGTATGGGAAGGTTGAGTGGTGTATGGGATGTTGAGTGCTGTATGGGATGGTTGAGTTGTGTAGGGGGAAGGCTGGGAGGGTTGAGTGGTGTATGGGAGGGTTGAGTGGTGTATGGGAGGGTTGAGTGGTGTAGGGGGAAGGTTGGGAGGGTTGAGTGGTGTGTGGGATGTTGAGTGGTGTATGGGATGTTGAGGTGTGTGGGAGGGTTGAGTGGTGTAGGGGGGAGGTTGAGTGGTGTATGGGAGGGTTGAGTGGTGTATGAGAGGGTTGAGTGCTGTATGGGAGGGTTGAGTGGTGTAAGGGAGGTTGAGTGGTGTATGGGAGGGTTGAGTGGTGCAGTAAAATTTGTGAAAGTAAAAAAAAAAAAGATGGAAGCGCGATTGTTCTGCACTAGCATAAAAACTGTTTGCCTGATGGACAAGGAGAGAGACAGAGACAGACAGACAGAGAGACGACAGACAGAAAGAGAGAGAGTTTTCCACCTGCCCGCCAGATGTACGGACAATCCGGACGGGTGGGTATTTGATTTATGTACTTGTTCTGGTGGAACGGGGCAGTGTTCGATAGGCCTCCTTTTGGCTACCTTCCTGGGATGCTTTCCCCCGTCAGTCATATCAGCCGTGGTGGTTGTAGATGCTGGATCTCAGTGTCATGAACTGTAGCAAATCACTGGTACTTAAGCGATTTCAATGCGCAGTACATATTCAAAAAACGACTATTAAGGAACTATGACACTGGTTGCAGTTTGAGAAATGATGGGAGTCGTATATATGCATTTATCATTACAGATTATAAGGAGGAAAAATTTAATACAGTATCACACACTACTTCATACTATCAAAATGTGTACGTGCACATTGACGTTGACTGGCTATGCTTTTCACTGCGCGTTTCCGGAATGTTATCACTGGACACATTATGTCATTTAAGATGGCACCGACATCTTCCCTGGTGTCAGCTTAATTTATTTTGGTTTCCTTTTTTTTTTTCCTGTTCGTTCGAACTCGCGCGCGCGCCTGTGTGTGTGTGTGTGTGTGTGTGTGTGGGGGGGGGGGGGGGGGGGGGGGGGGGGTGGTGGGGGGGGGGGGGGGATGGATGGGGGGTGGGGGTGTGGTGGTAACTTTGGGGGGGGGGGGGGGGCTGTTTCGAACTTTTTTTTTGGGGGATAGATGGTATGTTGATGTGGTACTGTGGTATTGGATAGAAAAAAAGTGTATTTTCTGTAATTCATATTGTGTGAAGAAAACAGGGACAAAGTGCTGAACTCCCTCCCCCCTCCCCCTTCCCAACACACACACACGCACGCACGCACACACACACACACACACACACACACACACACACACACACACACACACACACACACACACACACGCGCGCGCGCGCACGCACACACACACACACACACACACACACACACACACACACACACACACACACATACATACACACCACCACACCACAAGTACTCAGATTTGGCTGGCGCTAAAAAACGCCAGTGCAGCAGAACCATTGGCCAGGCCAAGCGCACGATTCCCGTCACGGTGAAAACCGTGAAGGATTTCTGTCATGTCCTTCCTACCTAACGCTTCGGGGCTATCTCTCGGTCGAGCACCAATCTTTTTGGTTGAACGGTTCAGCATCCTGAGTGTGTGTGTGCAACGCAGAGAAACGAACGGTTCCAGACCAAACGAAAGGGTAGGCGCTCGATCAAGAGATCGCTCGCATTGGAGAATGCCTCGTAATTAGGAACGAAAGAAAAGTCGCTTTTTTTTCAACGCAGTCATGGAATCATTGACCACAGGATAAGTGTCCTTCAGAAAATGGCAGCTAACCGGATGCACGAAATTCTAGAAACTATTCCGGAGATACCAGTAGGAAAAAGCACACGAAAACTGCGCGAGAACGCCGCGAGATCAGACGAGACTAGACGAGACCCTCTCATTGCCGATCCGATGGAGCTGTCGCACTGACCCGTGCGAATGGACAGTCGTATCCCGCGATCTTTGCACGTAGCTTTGGGCACGGAATAGGCCTACGACTACAAGCTGACTTCTGTTCCCAGCCCATATATAGCTCTGCAGCTGCATCTTCACGCAGTTAGTAGCTTTACACAAAATTGTCACCCCTCCGCTCTTCTAGTGACACTCGTGTCATTTGCATGACACACAGACACAGACATGCACACGCAAACACAAAGACATAGACACACAGGCACAGACATACATACAGACAGACAGACACACACACACACACACACACACACACACACACACACACACACACACACACACACACACACACACACACACACACACACTTTTCTATGTATTAGTACTTGCAGTAAACAAACTATGTGTAAAATGGTACCCAGTATGGTTTCTAATGCATCGCAGGTTTGAAAACTGTAACAATAATTATGATCTTTGTGGCTTTGCTTTTGTGCAATTTTCCCTATCAATTTAATATCAGAATATTATGTCTATTATCATAACCCCCCCCCCCCCCCCCTCCTTCTGAGGGGCTATGGCCTAAGAGAATAAAGACCTGAATCTGAATCTCTCTCTCTGTTTCTGTTTCTCTGTCTCTGCCTGTCTCTCTGTCTCTGTATCTCTGTGTCAGTCGTCAGTCTCTCTGTCTGTCTGTCTCTGTCTCTCTGTCTCTCCTATCTGTGTGTGTGTGTGTGTGTGTGTGCGCGCGCGCGCGCGTACGGTGATAATAATGATGATTATAATATGATATGATTTGCATACGAACTCAAATTCCTGATTATTTTGGAAGTCAAGTAGGTGACAAAACAGGAAATAACAATGATGATAATAATACTAATAATAATAATAATAATAAAAATGAAAATGAAAAAAGAGAGAAGGAATCAAACTACAGACCGATCTTCCCCGCGTTTTCCCTGATTCCCCCACTTCCCTTACTTCCTTCATTCTACACTGCAACCAGCTACAAATCCAACCAGCTACAAATCTCACGAGGTAAAAAAAAACAACAACAAAAAAAACCCCAAACCCAGTGGCTACCAGTTTCAGGGAGAAGAACAGAACGCAAACTCGCCTAAAGTCACGTGCAACGGGCTGACAAGTGTCTGTGTCGTGACATATCTGTGGGAACCATTCATAGACCACTCTCTACTCGTCCTCTTACGCTCGTCATCTGACTGACTTAACGTGTGCTAAAAAAAAAAAAAAACGGCAGTGTTTTGAGATCCATCTCAGAAGAAGATGCATTCCTACCGTTTTCTGGTGGATAATCGTACCTCAAGGGAGAATGTTTAGAGGTATAGATGAGTTTTTTCCCTCCTCCACATACCGATGCTTCACCTTCATGCAATCTGTCACTTTCAGACGAGTCTGACTTTGTAACACGCTGGGAGCTTTCGTACTCAAAAGAGCGAATTTTCAAGGTATTAGATACATCATTTGGGGAGCGAAGGAGCTTTCGTACTCAAAGGGAGCGAACTTTGAAGGTGTTAGACACATCATTTGGGGAGCGAAGGAGCTTTCGTACTCAAAGGGAGCGAACTTTGAAGGTGTTAGACACATCATTTGGGCAGCGAAGGAACTTTCGTACTCAAAGGGAGCGAACTTTGAAGGTGTTAGACACATCATTTGGGGAGCGAAGGAGCTTTCGTACTCAAAGGGAGCGAACTTTGAAGGCGTTAGACACATCATTTGGGGAGCGCGAAGGAACTCAAGCGTCGAGCGAATGCGTGTGCTCTTTAATGACTCCGTTGGCAG
>JADBJO010000250.1:305000-307500 GCA_016801955.1 Conus betulinus | reverse complement strand
CACCCACCGCCTCCCACCCCCCTCCTCCCCCTCATTATTCCAAAGTCGACATTCTTTGGCACATCAAAGTGTTTTCAGGCGGTTTGCATTCATCCAGCAACAGTCATCTGGGAACACTCATTTTGTGCACTTTCTACGTTGGTTTGTTCCTGGTGACATATGAAGGGGGACATAGCCTAGTTGTCAGAAATTCATCGGTCTGTTTGGCATTATTATAATTAGTAAGTACTGCTTTGGCATCTTCTCTACTGTGATTTTTGCAGTCTGTTTCAGTTTTATAGTCTTCAGGCGCGCGCGCGCGCGTGTGTGTATAAGAGAGAGAGAGAGAGAGAGAGAGAGAGAGAGAGAGAGAGAGAACGTGTTAGCAGACTTCTTCATTTCTCTCCTCAGGCGAGAGAGAATGAAACAGACATCAAGACATCTCACGGACCATAGTAAGGTGACAGAAGGCACTACGTAACATATCCCACGTACCTCGGGTTTTGTTCACTGACTGTGTACGAGTTTATAGTGAGTACTGCGCTTTGTGTACGAGTTTACAGTGAGCACTGCGCCTTGCCTTGAACTAGATTGGGCGGTTATTTTTTTAAATTTTTTGTAAATTTTTTTTTACAGTCCATTTCATCTTAAAAGGAGGTTTAGAGCATGAAAGAGAAAGAGGTGAGAGAAGGGAAGGAAGGGAACAGAAGAGAGAGAGAGAGAGAGAGAGAGAGAGGAGGAAGAAAAGAGAACAGAAGAGAGACAGAGAGAGAGAGAGAGAGAGAGAGAGAGAGAGAATTGAAAAGAGAGAGAGAGAGAGAGAGGTAGAGATAAATAAAAAGATAGTGTGTGTGTGTGTGTGTGTGTGTGTGTGTGTGTGTGTGTGTGTGTGTGTGTGTGTGAGAGAGAGAGCGAGAGAGAGAGAGAGAGAGAGAGAGAGAGAGAGAGAGAGAGAGCTCAAAAGGTTTTCAGAGCTCGGCAGGGGGGGAATGGGGGTTGGGGTGAGGATGGGATGCTGTATTCAATCAAGGATTCAGATCATGGGGATCGACTATTCTTTCAGTATGCTTCTCTTGAATAGCTCATGCCCATGAAGTGTACCAACATAAGGAGAAGGAATAGAAGAGAGAGAGAGAGAGAGAGAGAGAAGGGGTGGACACACACACACACACACACACACACACACACACACACACACCACACACACACACACACACACACACACACACACACGCACACAGGGGGGGGGGAAAGCAGGCACGCAGGGACAGAGAGAGAGACACAGAGCACGCATGCACGCACCTAAGGCCTACTTCACAAGGTCTGATGCAGCACGCACGACATGAAAGCAACTTGTATACCTACACTAGAGAGGGAGGAGAGAGAAAGAGAGGGAGAGAGAGAGAGAAGGTTATATACTCCTGATAATCGTGAAGGTCTTTAATCATGAAACAGATGTTCTATGTCCCTTAAAACTGAAAACAGATATCCTGCCTCTAAAACGAATCGCCTTGCCTCTGATCGTGAATGTGTGGGAAGTATAACTTTGATTTCAAACTAGATTGAAGAACTGAAAGCGAAAATAATCAGCAAGCGTAATTTGGAAAGACGGTAACATCAGGGAATAAAAAAAAATTGCAGGGGAGGTAATTGAAAACATTCAGCCACATCAGGGTCTCATGAACATTTTTAATGCAATGTTCACACTAGTTCTAGTCTTGGCAGGACTCAAATGTAGGTCGGACTCCTGTTGGTTTTTAACAAGTCGGATAAATATGTCTGCTCGGGCACGGTAAACCCGTTTTTAAGTCTCCATTAGTTCTGTAGCTAGTCTGGCACCACCAGTCGAGCCCCACTTACACACAGGCCTTTGGACGGTTCCAAATTTTCTCACGACCACTCTGACTATTTTTGTAGGTCACAGTCTCGATTAGTCATGTTATTCCTATCTACACCTATGTAGTCCTGTCTATTCCTATCTATTATTAACTAATCGGTGGAAAAAGTTTGCACTCGTCTGCACTAGTTTCATAGATATAAGGAGGCTGGATGTTGTTTTAGAATACCCAAACCAGTGCAGACGAATTGTGACCAAGAGTGCCAAGCGGAAGACCAGTGCGGACCAATGAGGACCCGTCATGACTTTGAATCGAATTGTGGCGGAAAAAAAAGCCGACCCGATAAAACAAGTTAGGACTGGTTCTGACCGATTCAAACTGCGCGCGCGTTATCGAGACTTCCTGCGAGGGGTATATAAAGAGGCGGAGACATATTGCGTTTATTAGCATTCTTCTATATTTACAAGGGGGGGGGGGGGAGGGGGAGAGGAGTCCCAGCTGCAAGCGGCGTCAGTCGACACTGGTTTTAGTGATGGACGGGAGACACTTCCTGAGCAGGACTACATGGAAACCGACCAAGACCATCATTTTTCTGAACGAGCGAGATAGACCCGAGTCGGGCCACGATATGGCATAGAGTGAACCTTGCATTAGCATTCAGTCGCCATGATGTTTATACACTC
>JADBJO010000250.1:290000-295000 GCA_016801955.1 Conus betulinus | reverse complement strand
CTTACGTGAAGTGCGTACATTGAATACTGACAGTGGAGAGTGGCACATTTACCACATTCACTTCTACGTTCGCCACAGTCGCTACACTTTTGTATGCTTGATTTGTATTGCCGAAGTCCTTATGAGCCAATTGAAAAAAATTAAAAAAAAACCCTAGTTCCCCTGTGTGTGTGTGTGTGTGTGTGTGTGTGTGTGTGTGTGTGTGTGTGTGTGTTGTCGTCGTAAACAGAATTAAATTGTCAATACATCGAACATCGGTATAGAAAGAAACCCCGATAGGCTTTGTATCAAACGCCAAAATACTAAACTCGGCATGCCAATATTCGTTAAAAAATTGAACACACAGATTCGCACGGTGATCGAGTGTCAGTGAAAAACGAGAAAGAAAAAAAGTAGGGAAAAATAGAAGGATTAGAGGCCCCGCTTAATGAAAAAAAAAAAAAAAACCCAACAAAAAACAAACAAAAAAGACAAGAAAGTGAGTAAAGTAGGAGCATGGAGAACCAAGAAAAACAAAAAAAGAAAACAAAACAAAACATACCGAAAAAAAACAAAAACAGAAAAGAAAGACAGTGCTGGTATTTTCTGGTTTTCTAGGTGTCGGCGTATTTCGAAAACAACGTATTTGAGTACGCCCTTCAGTCTTTTCAGCTGTCACAACGCTGCCGGTGTATCGACAGCCAGGCTGTGTCCCACACACGTTATTGCTGCTGTGTCACGGAGACTGTGTCACGGTCACACCGTTCATGCATGTCAGATTTCGCTGCCATTGATTTCTGCACGCGCACCTCCGCACAGAGTGTGCTATCGCTCACGCAGTGTTGCGTCACAATCCGTGGGGGAAGCAAAGCGAAACGCGCGTACTGGATGCATGGAGTAAAGGATGACTTCGTAGGCGTGAAACTTGCTTGTCTGCCGCCGTGTGAACGTGCTTTCCGCTGCAGAGTTGACAGTTGATTTGATTAAAAAAAGGGGAAAGATAACTCCTCTGCTCCCCAATACTGCAAGCAAAACGAGATGCGTCTGCGGCGAAGTACCTATAATTGTTATTATAATTATTATGATTATGGTTATGATTATCATTATTATATTTATTATCATTATTTCTATTACTATTAATGCTGTTGTTGTCGTCGTCGTTGTTGTTATCGTTGTCATTATAAGAATTGTTACTTTTTCTCATCATCATCATCATCATCATCATCATCATAATCAAATTATCATTGTTATTATTATTGTTATAAAAGTATTTACTGTTATTATCATCATAGATGTATTTTTGCTTAATTTTTTCAACAGGTTTTAGACACTAAGGGTTAGGTCAGGGTTAGGATTAGGATCGCGCATTCAGACGTTTTTTTTTCTTTTTTTTTATTTTTCAATCACAGTTCGTTCACACTAAAAGCAAGGTCAAGGTCACATCTCCCGATCCGTTTCAGCTCAGTAGCAAGACAGCATTTCTAAAATGGAACGCAAAGCAATGTAAAAGTGCAGTTCAGTAGCCCCCAAGGTGACTTTTCAGCATGTTTCATACCCCCCTTTTCATTCATATCCCGCGTCTTTTTTTTTTTTTAATTTTTTTTTTAGTGTGTCGTTCCATGGTTTGTATGGAAACGAGTCGATCATACAACGAGCTGGAAGCCGCATTCATTATCCTGTTACTAAAAGCAGTTTAGCCTTTTTCACTTTCCGCGAGGGCTTCGGGTACTCACTCCCGTAGAGACTGCGATAGTACTGGATGGGCGTGTCAGTTTGTGATTGGCTGTCTCGACTGAACTTTTATACAGCTCGTGTTTCATTGTGTTTTGTTGCGGTTTGTTTCGGTTGGGCACAGAAGGTACACGGCAGTCGGTTCCAAATCAGAACCAGATCAATGCAAAGTTTAATTAAGGAGATGTACGTTTTAAAGTCATTATGACGGTAGTCTCTCGCTCGTTAGTGACACTGCACGCACATGTATGTGCAAAGTACACGTACATGCGCTTACATGTACACATACACACATCAGTCTGCCTCTCTGTCTATCTGAATATCTTGTCTATCTGTCCGTCCGTCCGACTGTCTGTCTGTCTGCCTATCTTTCCATTTGTTTGTCTGTCTGTCCGCGTCCCGAACTTGAATCAACACATACGTACGCGTACACATATAGACATACACTGACGCACACTTGGACACATACACGGAAATACACAAGCATAAAAGTAGGATCAATAAAAAAAAACACTGATACATGCGCGCGTGCGCTCGATCACTCGTGCACACACACACACACACACACACACACACACACACACACACACACACACACACACACACACACACACACACACACAACACACACACACACACACACACACACACACACACACAAACGCGCCCGCGCGTAGGCGCAGATACACAGACGCACGCGCACGCGCGCACACTCACACACACACACACACACACACACACACACACACACACACACACACACACACACACACACACACACACACACACACACACACACACACACAAACGCGCCCGCGCGTAGGCGCAAATGCATAGACGGACAAATACACTTAATGAAGGGAGAGAGAAAAAAGCGAACGAACAAACGAAATCTTATTTTACCAGGGTAATGAGATAAGCAAATTAGAAATGCTTTTTTTCCACCCCAGCCCTGGGGACAAAAAAAAAAAAACATGGAAACACTCAAGTGAACATGAAACAAGGAACAAGGAAATAAAGCGAATACACTAGTCGACATGCAGACAATTAAAAGGAAAAGATTATCACTACAAACTCAAATAATAGAAATACGCACGCATGCACATGTGTGTGTATGTGCGCACACACACACACACGCACACACACACACACACACACACACACACACACACACACACACACACACACACACACACACACACACACACACACACACACACACACACACACACACACACACACACACACACACACACACACACACAAAGAGCGATAAACAATCAACAACAACAAAAAGCAACAGATACAGATAACTGCACACATCTTCGGCTAGTGTCAACGACATAAAAGGTGATAGAGCATCAGTAACGATCGAAAATAACCTTTCCGGGTTCGCGGTGACCGCTGATAAACTGAATTGTTCAGACATATATAGCCCACCATTGCGCACTGATTAGTGCGTATCAGCGGATGAAAGGCGTCTGGGCAGGCGATATGAATGGTTCTGTTTTTAGGATGGACCACGGTGCTCCCAGTATGCTTGCAGTGATGAGTTTTCTATTTCTAATCTAACGCCCTCTTTTTCCGTATTTACGTTTTCTTTCTTTCTCTACCCCCTTTTTTTGTGTAATCTTTGCCAAGTCATTTTTGGAATGAAGGAGATATTGCTTATCTGTGCTTGCGCGGACGAACAAAGCGGGTCATATGTACATGTAGTACCACGCATACATAGAACTACAACATCAGCATATGTTTGCAAAATCACAAATCGTTTCTGTTCGCTGTACAAAATATGTTTATGTTTCACCATGACGGCTTTATCTGGCAGAAAACGTCCAAGGAAAACCTGGATCAGCAGAGTCTAACATAAGTGCTGCAGTCTGACAAGAGTTCCTTCTTTCTGTCGCAGATGCCGTGAACCCAGAGGTCTGCAATGCCAGAGTCACCGCAGCCATGAAGACAGGTGCTACTTTCGGGGAACTGACTGCCATCAGCAGCTTCGCATAATGGATGGAACAGATTGGTGTTCTGTAACTCCTTGAGTCATCGCTCTGAAGAGATCCTGTTCTACTTCCCTGACTCCGAAGTTTCATTTCCCTTTCATTCCCAACGCAGCATCCGATGAATCCATGATGTTGAAGATATTTTTGGATGGTTGTGAGCAAGGGGATTATGTCAGGAAGACTTACATGAGTGACCAGGACATAGCTCTTCCCTTTGTCTGCTTTGCAGATCCGCGAAGATAATGTAAGCTGGTTTGAGTCTTTCTATTCTGTAAAAGAGTGAATTTGCCTGCATGAGAAATGGAACGTGAAAAGCAATTTAAATCAAGCATAGAAAACAAGTGAAAACTCACCACTATTAAAAACCGAGAGAGAGAAGGTAACGGTCAGTTAAAATGAAAATAAAAAAAACTTAGAGGATACTGTAAGAACTTTCGCTTGAATCAACGTGAATGCGTTGATAAAGAGTGTCCACGAATAAAGGCTGTACACTGAGTCGGAAATACTGTGATAGCTAGCCAGTCTCAACGAAAGAAAAAGAGTTCTTTTTAGGATCACTAGTATAAATCAGCAGAGGTGAGAACCGTGTATAAGGAAGAAATGATGTCTTTGAAGCCTAGGCAGGCATTCTCCAAAGACCGGAGTTGCAGAACAACCCAGACCTAGTTTGTTCCAGCCGAGGTGTTCAACACTCTTCGTCATATGAAGCCTTCAGAACCACTCCTGACTCTAATGTACTGAGTTGCTGCCGTGTGGTACTTATATGAGACATAACACTCTAAAGATAGGAAGATCAGCACAAAAAACTAGTTACTACAACACTCGCCTCACAGCCAAAGGGCTCCGTCAAGCTAATGCCACAGTTAAAACAATCTGGATTTTCAGTATACCACGAAGATCACACTACTCAACACACTTACACGGGTTCCTGCGAAACAACTGAATCGGAATTAGCCCGAACAGCAGATGAAACACGGAGGGATACCCAGAATCTCTGCTGCTCCAAAGTTCTCATCACCTAAGGCCACTGCAAGCTTCCAAGAAGACGTCCCAGCAGAGCGCGTGGCACCATGCCCTCTCCCAGACTGTGGTCCAGTCGGCGGCCGCTGTACCGCCTGAACCTGGCCGTGCTGCTGACCTTGACCCCTTTCAACCTGCTGGGCATGCTGCTGCCCTATTGGCTAAAGACCACGGCGGCCATGACCTCGGCGGAGCAGGGCCGGGTCACCATCAAGGAGGTGTCCGTGCAGTACGGCATCTGGCGCCAGTGCTCTGACGTCACGGGCT
>JADBJO010000250.1:277500-287500 GCA_016801955.1 Conus betulinus | reverse complement strand
AAACGGCTGTAAGTGAAACGAAGTCCGGCGACCAGCTCTCCGCTGGGACAGCGGCCCGAACTGGACCAAGAGACATCGGATTTTGATAGATCTATACAATACAATACAACAATACAATACAATACAATACAATACAATGCAATATAATGTGATATAATACAATACAATTGTGTACGATGCAATGCAGTACAACACAATACATTACAATTCAGCATAGTTGAATACGATGTCATGCGATGCAATCCAAGACAGTACTATAATGTGATATAACACGACTGCGTTGCTGGGGAAGGAATCTCTTGCCTCCACGAAAAACTTAATCTCCGAGGGGCGACACGAAGCGCACCGTGTGCACCGCATGGCTTAAGCGTGCAGGATCTGCGTCTTTTCCTCCGGCGCTGTTTGCTGTTGATAGCAGCTTTAGGCTTGTGTCGCACGGGAATGGCGTGGTGAACCAAGCGCGGCGTTTCCTGCTTTGCCCCCGTCTAATGCCCTGGGGAGTGAATGCCGATCTTTTTATCTACCAATCAGACAAGGTCACTGTGTACGGTGCATGGTGAAAGAATAATGGCGGTGCATAATTAAAAAAAGAAAAATCTTTTCTGACCTCTGGCCTCTCAGGACAGCTTCATCCTGTCCTTATGAAGAAGAAGATTTTAAACGGGAAAAAAAAAGCCGAATCGGAGACGAGGTTGTATTAATGTCATCTTCTTTATCTCTCTCTCTCTTTTATTCGTAATATATATTACTTTACATGTCGGGCAACGTGAGCGCTAAATTCTATAATCTTCCTTGTCATTGGTAGCAGATAAGACCGCGATTTATCTGTTGACTTTTGCCATCGAATCGCTTTTGGAAGCTAGCCATTTCGAGGCATGTCGTCAAGACACTAGGTACTCGAGTTCGGCAAAATGTCCTTTAAAGCGAATAGGATTATTTTCGTTTTCATGGATAAAAGCAGAAAAAAAAACCCCCCACCCTCCTGCCCGCCATCATATCTGTCCTTCCCGTAGTCCTCTTCTTCGAGTTTTTCCTTCGTCATCCTCTCCTTCATTCGATCCTCTTATCTCCCTTCTTGTCCCCCCCCCCCCCCCCCCCCCCCCCCCTTCCTTCCTTCCACTGTGATTATCTGTGTCCCCCCCCCCCCCGTCTTCTCTTACTTTCTCGTGTTGACGTCTGTAAAAATCAGGGGAGAGAAACTATCTTTGTCATGGGTCTCTTATCACAGTTGCTTCCCTGACACCCGCTTTGAATCCCGATATCGCTTCGCTTTGCAATGTTTTGGCGTTAAGAATGCGACTGAAGCGACCGTGATTCAGCGTTAATCTTCCCTGTGTGCCAACCAGTCCCTTCGCCAGATTGGGAGAAAGCAAACAAAAACTGTAGATTTGTCTAAGGGGCAAGAAGACTGACTGACCGACACACACCCGACCGAGACAGACAGACAGACAGACAGATCGCACTTTACGTATCCGATTATGGGAAGTACCTCTAGGCCAGAAGATCCGAGCTCAGAACGGAAGGTACGCAAAAACTTGGTATTATGATATTATAGACAGCTTGAAAGCTTTTCAACAATACACCGAAACCTCAGGTATAACTTTATACGAAGAGGGTTGAGATATGTATTAAAAAAAAAAAAAAACAAAAAAAACAAAACGAAACAAAAGCAAACAAGCAAAGCAATACATTCTAACCAAAAAAACAAACAAACAAACAAACACAAAACAAAAAAGGAGGGGGGGGGGGGTGGGGGAGAGCGCGTACCTGAGCTTAGAAGTGAACTGAAGGTTCGTTTTAGGGCTGTTTGAAAACGAGTGAAAATTTGTAGCAGGAATAAAGCTGTCACTGTAAGGAGCTGTGACATGCTTTATTGAACGTGACGAGTCAGAGTAACAAAGTCTGTATTATCTGAGGGCACCAGAGAAAAGCAGGCAGTTGACATTTTGCTTTATGACCTGAATATAGCAATGAAGAAAAATATACACCATCAAGAAAAAAAAAAACCCCAAATGATCAATTCTTTATGCGCTAGATCTGGAACAGAATTACAGAGGGAAAGTAATGAACAGAGAATAATAAACAGCAATAATAATATAGCGTGCACGCGCGCGTGCACACGCACACACACACACACACACACACACACACACACACACACACACACACACACACACACACACAAGCACGCACGCACGCACGCACGCACACATGCACACACACACACACACACACACACACACACACACACACACACACACACACACACACACACACACACACACTCTACATTATCAGAACACAGCCGAACTTGAACAGACATTTCTTGTTACAGAGATGTTAGATTTAGCATCAGCATACGACTTAAAAGAAAATAAGAAACAATAATGACAACAAAATAGCCTTTATGAAAATTGCGTATTCGCGCAAACAGTTCAAACATCATATCATCTTAACATACCTCAGCTCAACCAGTAACTAAACATTGTTTTTATGACCTTTACGGAACCAGATGTAAGCATGATAAACAAATGAAGGAGCTTTATCATGATATTTAGGTCGCCAAATAAAATCTCATTTCTCAGTGTGCTTTTGTGATGCTTATCCAGTTTCTCTGAAGGTGAGGTTTCTCGAAAATTGTCCTGAAAGTCACGCCATCTCTCTCTCTCTCTCTCTCTCTCTCTCTCTCTCTCTCTCTCTCTCTCTCTCTCTCTCTCTCTCAAATGTCTACATGACCAGTGTCTACATTTCATGTTATGTATATAAATGTGTGTGTGTGTGTGTGTGTGTGTGCGTGTGTGTGTGTGTGTGTGTGTGCGCGCGCGCGTGCGTACGATTGTATGAGTCGGCGAATGACCCCCCCGAATGACCCCCCCCCCCCCCCCCCCCCCCCCCCCCTCAGATAGCGGCCTGGGCCTAAATCTGAATAAAAAACACTTCGTATTCGTGTTTGTGTTCTCTCTCATCAGTAAAAACATAACTTCCATAATATTATATTCACACAACTCTATTCTGTAACAATGGTAAGCTTTAGGGTATAATATTGTACTTGCTCAACACTCTCCACGACGATTAAATATGTCCCGGAGAAGATGTCAAAAAATAAGCTTAGTTATATCAATTCATTCATACTTTAAAAAAATTCGATGAGAAGCTTCTCCTTATGTAATAATATACACACACTCGATTCTCTTCAGACTAGACGATGTCGGTGATAAGCTTATTCAGATCATATAGTAAACTTCTCTTTTCTCTCTTCACAGTAATTGTTGTCGGTGTTAAGCTTATTCGCATGAAGTCACACTTTTTTATTATTGTCTCTTCAGACTAAATGTTATCAGTATTAAGCTTACTCATATGATACCACACGATTTCTTTATTTTCTCTTCGGACTAAATGATGTCAGTATTAAGCTTGTTGATACGAAATCATACTCATTTAGTATTCTCTCTTTATACTAGATGCTGTCAGTTCTCAGTATTAAGCTAATTCATACAACACCGCACTTCCCTACTTTCTTTCGCCAGAATAAATGGTGTCAGTAATAAGCTTATCAATGTACGACCATACTCATGCTTTCTCTCTCCAGACTGAATTTTGTTAATGATACTTTTATTAATACTCCTCGTATTCCATCTTTCCAGACTAGATAAGATGCTGTCACCAGGAGATCTGAGATACTTTGTAAGTCTGACCTAATAACCCGTGTGCAGCCTTAAACTGGAAGCCATCAGATGTAAGTCTAGCCACACATAGTACCCTTCATCTCTCTGTGTGCAGCCTGGAGGGCAAACTGGACGCCATCGGATGTAAGTCTAGCCACACATAGTACCCTTCATCTCTCTGTGTGCAGCCTGGATGGTGCCCATCGCCATCTTCATGGTGCTGTCCACGCTGTGCCAGCTGACGTCGGCCGTCCTGGGAGCCTCGCAGAACTTCCTGCCCCGGGACTTCTCTCGCGCCACGTGCGGCTGAAGTTGCTGCGCAGGTTGCTGCACCGGGACTGCCCCTACACCGAGGACGTCGGCTTCCTGGCCGGTCAGGGCTCTTTTCAGCACGTGCAACTAGTTGTAGGGGAGGTGGTGAACCAAGGGGGACAACCACCTTTTTCTCTTAAATCATTAGTTTGATTTTTCTATCATTTTTAAAAACGAAGGTTATTAGTTTCGCATGACAATTCCAGACAATCCAGATTACATGACAAAACACGATGCATTTTGACCTCTTGGGTCTACTTCAGGCAAATCAAAACAACATTTAGGACAATGAAAACGAAGAACCAGCAACCACTTATCTTCCCATAGTTAGCGTAAAATGGGTGTTGAATGAAAACGAGGCATTATTTTTTTTTTCCATAGATTTTATGTTACTTAAAAGCAGCGAATAAAATGCTGTTCGCAGCAAAGAGGTTATATTTTCAGCCACGCCCATTGTGTGTTTATTTGTTTGTTTGTTTGTCTGTCAGTATGATGACGCAGACTCAACGGAACCGAAATTTAAGCAAACGTAGAGAGAAAAAAGAGAATGGAGTGTTATGTAAGAACAAAACCGGTAAAGTGGGGTGTGGTTTCCGTGTTATAGATACGGATCAGACAGGGCAGATTCAGGATCCGTTGAGCGAGAGTATTACACACAGTCCTCCGAACATGAAGTTGCTGCTTTTGAAACTGATGAATATTTATGCGTAAAATATTTTCGTGAAGTGTTGAAGCTTGCCAGAATTATGAAGGATGACGTTTATGTACCCAGTTTAGAAAAAAAAAGCTCATGGGAAGCAACTCTATTCATACATACACACTCTTACTTCCCCTGGGCGGGAAATACGTTTTCTCTCATCAATTGGCTCCAAGCGCTCCGTTCCACGTTGGTGGAGGTCTGAGTTCTCCTGAATACCCTTCTGGTTTCAAAGGCGATGAAAATATTGGCAGTTGAAGACATTGACACGCAAAACAGTTGGCCTTGGGCAAATATTGAATCCTCCCACACCTGGTGTTGACAGGGGAGAAGACAAGCAATTTGACTATATGTATGTATGTATGTATGTGTGTGTGTGTGTGTGTGTGTGTGTGTGTGTGTGTGTCGATCGATTTATCTATGGTGTGTGTGTGTGTGTGTGTGTGTGTGTGTGATCAAACAACGGTAACCTCAGTCTATCGTGACTAATCCCAACACAGCATCTGTGACACGCAGACATTTTTTCATACAAAGTAAAAGCACCAAAGCCTATCATAACGAGTTACTAGAAATTAACATTCCAATGCGTTACTTCAAACAATACAATACACTCTTCCGATTGCGCTCGAAACTTTATTATTTTCAATGATTTCTTTTTTCTTTTTTTTTCTTTTTTTTTAGCTTTTGCGACCGGGCAAATTACCGTCGATGTAAACAGGCGTACGTTTTTCTCTCTTTTTTTTTGAAGTGGAGAGATGGGGGGGGGGGGGGGGGGGGGGGGGGGGGGGGGGAAGGGGGGGGGAGGGGGGGAAAGAGGGAGGGGAGTGGTGGGGTGGGGGGGGGAGGAGGGAGGAGGGGGGGGGGGAAGAGAAGAGGAAAAAGGGGAAAGGGAGGGGGGAGGCGGGTGAAGAGAAAGCAAAAGTAGAAAGCAATGGTTTCAAAACTTCAGGAACAGAGCTCTTGAGAGGTGAAACCCCCGATCAAGAACACATGGAACAGTCAGTGAACACGAAGAGTGTTTATTTTTTGTTGAATGGCCAGCTGAGCTGCTTGCTCCCTTCGGTATTCGGGGGGGGGGGGGGGGGGGGTTTTCTTCTCAAAGCTGAGCAAATGTGTTTTTTTTTTCGCCCTAGAGACTGAATGCGAGCTTAGACCCTTAAAAGCTTGCTGCTTATTTAGAGTTTTTTAGACTCGAATTTTTTTTTGTTGTTGTTGTTGTTTTGTTGTTGTTTTGTTGTTGTTTTTTTTTTGAGGGGACACGAGAGAGAGAGAGAGAGAGAGAGAGAGAGAGAGAGAGAGAGAGAGAGAGAGAGAGAGAGAGAGAGAGAGAGAGAGAGAGACGGGCACAGGATCAGTGAAGATTTTATACCGAACTCATTTTCTTGTGGTTTGACTGAATATTCAAGAGTCAAGAGTGGACGTTGTTAATCTTATGCTTGTGAGTTTTTGGTTGCGAGATGTCAAACAATTTGGGTATGTATCAAAACAGCTGTCAGCCTGGTTCAACTGCGGTGTGGTGTTTGAGTTATATTGTCGGCTGTCAGCCGTGCAATCACTCGCTTTCTCCGTTCCCTTCCATCTAAAAAAAAAATCGTTTATGAAGACTCTAAATAAATAAACAAGCGAACGATACGAATCTGCTAGCCAGGCGGCATGTTCTACGCATGTACATCTCCCTCTCTGTCTGTCTGTCTCTCTCAAAATTTCTCTTCCTCTCTGTCTGTCTGCCAATGTCTGTTTATCTGTCTGTCACTGTGTTTGTCTGGTTGTCTGTCCCCCCCCCCCCCCCCCCCCCCCCCCCCCCCCCCCCCGATTTAAGTTTAAAGTTGTTGGAAACTGTTATATGTGAGACGCTCCAGAGGAACATTTTTTTTTCCATACAAGCGCCCACTGCATATGAGTGGGAACTCAGAACGCTGACCTCTGCCAGGGTCAAACGGATCCTGGATTCGCCCTTCAACTGCCAAAGAAATGAATGTTACGAATGGACTGAAAAATTACATCCCCTGTACTTTTTTTTTCAATAGTAGACCATAGAAAATACGAAATCTCGACATTTGTTTTAGTAGAAGGTTTTTTTTTTTTTTTTTTTTTTGCGTATTTCATTGACAGCTAACAATTCCTAAACAATGAAGGCGGTAGTACTTTCAAACAGATCTTTAATTCGGGTACCCTTTGGAAAAAGCCACCTCCAGTCTCCAGCAAAACTGTTCATATTCTGTGAACAAAAAATTTCTGATAATCCCGTTGAAACAAACCTGAACCCCACTGTCTGATCTGGATCGGTGCCGTGGATTTGTCACCAAAATGTTGCGGGTTCCTTGTTTGACTACGTTCCGTCTTTCCATCGGTTCTTGACTTTTTTTGGTGCGTGACTGCGCTGACGAATGCATCAAAAACCAAACAATAACAACACAAGAAACAAAGAAAAAGAGAAGCGAATAGGGGCGGTGAAAAAAGAACTTGCTGGAGGGAGGTAGTCGCCTTGGCTTAAGGCTGTGTCAGCCAATGGACATAGGCTAGAACACCAAGGCTACATTAAAATGTTCTTATGCTCTGCATAGTTTTGTGGGGACTGTCTTCTTCAAGTCGTGACAAGCTCCTAGCATAACATTATCGGTCTCCAAAATCCCCCGAAGTCGGAGTGTGGCTGCCCATGTGGCGGGGGGTAATCAAAAACGGTCACACGCGTCATGTTCTCATCCCCCCAGCTGATGCATTTGTACCATAGCGTTCAAGTACTTCGGCTGTTCGGATGATCCTTGGAGTCTTTTAACCAAGGTACGACGATGACAACAATAACAACAACAGCAGCAGCAGCAGTAGCAGCAGCAGCAGCAGCAGCAGCAGCAACAACAACAACAACAACAACAACAACAACAACAACAACAACAACAACAACAACAACAACAGAGGGAGGTAGTATCAAAGGGAGGGCACTGCAGGCGGAAATTGAAACCAACTTACAACAAGATTCACTGTTCCGCCGAACGAGAGAGACAAGACAAAACAAGATGCGTTCCGAACGAAAGGTGAACCACGAGGCGTTTGGACCTCTTTGGCAGGACGAGCAACATTCATCACAATGACAGTGAACAAAGAGCATTCACTTAGCTCCTCAAATGTAGCCGCTTTGTGTTTTATCTTGTACTCTTTGCCTCTTTCGTTCGAGGCAATAGTCATCTGCTTTGAAGTTTGCGTAGAGAAACAGCTAGATTCATTCATCGTGGTCACCGTTTTTAAAAAAAAAAAAACGCGCGCTGCGAGGAGGGTTGGGAGGAAGGCAGGCGATTGGTGATGGAAGAGGTTAGTGGGGATGAGTGAGGGTGGATGTGCGGAGGAAGATCTGCTGATGCCAGACATTGCCTTCCAACAGTCGTGTTGACCGTTGGCATTGCGTGCATTATGCTGGAGGGTCCAACGTATGTGTGCACCGATTGTCAACTCATTTGTACATGTGTTAAGCGCGTTTGCACTGGCGAGGTGTGTGTGCACTGATGTTGTGTCTGTGTGTAACTGAATGTAAATGATCAGATGCGTGCGTGTGTTGTGCTCCTGGATTGGTGCAGGGCGCATGGAATCGTAAATGTAACACATTCAGGGAAAATGGCACATGACGACGACGATGATGTGCTCTTATCATCATCAATCGTCGTCGTCGTCGTCGTCGTCATCATCATCATCGTGATGCTGATGGCGTTTGGGGAATAATATTTTGTGCAGTTCTTTTTTTTGTCATTTTCATTGATGGTGATGGTGAGCATGATGATGATGATGATGATGATGATGATGATGATGATGACGATGATGATTACGAAAACGGTTATGAGCTGCATAACAATTATTTCATTTGTGCATTTTTTAATATTATTATCATCGTCATTAAATCAGTCTTCTCTCATCTCCCTTAGTAGTATTTCGTTCGAAACGCCCGTGATACAGAAATTAAATTCTGTTGATACCCCTTTTTGTTACAGTTTATCTGAACATATCTCATGATTTCTATCCAGAACACTTCCCAAATGGATTCTCTCGCGACTCAGCCCGTTGGAACTGAACCTGATCTGAAAGGATAAGTAAGCTGATTGTTGTGACTTTGCTGATCCGAGTAAGCAGCTGTGTTGACCTAAACTTGCTGCGTGTGTCACTTCTTCTAGCTGTGTGTGACTCTGTGTCCCAGGCTTCTTCCTGCTGTGTTGTGACCTTGCTGTGTGTGACTCTCTGTGTCCCAGCTTCTTCTGCTGTGTTATGACCTTTGCTGTGTGACTCTCTGTGTCCTAGGCTTCTTCCTGCTGTGTTGTGACCTTGCTGTGTGACTCTCTGTGTCCCAGCTTCTTCTGCTGTGTTGTGACCTTGCTGTGTGACTCTCTGTGTCCCAGCTTCTCTTGCTGTGTTGTGACCTTGCTGTGTGACTCTGTGTCCCAGCTTCTTCTTGCTGTGTTGTGACCTTGCTGTGTGACTCTCTGTGTCCCAGCCTCTTCCTGCTGTGTTGTGACCTTGCTGTGTGACTCTGTGTCCCCCAGCTTCTTCCTGCTGTGTTGTGACCTAGCTGTGTGACTCTGTGTCCCAGGATTCTTCCTGCTGTGTTGTGACCTTGCTTTGATTCCCTGTGTCCCAGGCTCTGCTGTGTTGTGACCTTGCTGTGTGACTCTCTCTCTGTGTCCCAGGCTTCTTCGGGTCCCTGTCATGCATCATCTTCATGCTGGGCACCAAGGACAAGATCTCTGACGGCGCTCAATACCAGTGGGCCTTCGCCTTCGCCTTCATCTCCTCCACGCTCACCGTCATGGCCACGCTCACCCTCACCAAGACCCACCTCATGAGCGCCCCAGACCCCTCCACCGACGCCGACCCGGATCCAGCCCCAGATCGCCCGAAGCCGGCAGAGACAGAGGGGCGTCGTCGTCTTACCAGCTACAACCACCTGGAGCCGTCCGAACGGAAGACGCCCGCCTGGAAGAAGGACGAGGAGCTGAAGGGAGAAGCTCCTCCAGGCGGACAGAACCTCGAGCCAGGTCGTCGAGGTCGCGAAGGTCCAGGTCAGGGTCGAGGGAACGTTCGGGTCAGTCCAGGTCCAGGCAGGAGCGGCCGGCGTCCTCCTCGGTCAGCAGTCCCGCCTGGTGAGGAGCCCGGAGCTGGAGAGAACATCCCCGCGGGCTGTGGCGCCTGCTGCCCAGGGTTCTTCAGGCGGCGCTCCCAGCCGTGGCTCTCGCACCAGCCCCATCATGTGCCTACAGATGTCGGACTTGCCGAGCACCTCTGCCACGTCTCGGACCACGGACTCCGCAGGTGCTGCTGTCTCAGGGCAAAGACTGTCTGCTTCAGG
>JADBJO010000250.1:267500-272500 GCA_016801955.1 Conus betulinus | reverse complement strand
ATCATTCCATAATTCTACGACCGTCCTTCTTTCTATACCTTTCAAAAGAAAATCGTGTAAGTGTAATTCTGTCATTCCATTCTTCCTCCTTTCTTTCCTTCCTTTCTTCCTCCATTCCTTTCTTTCTTCCTTCCTGTCTTCATTTCTTTCTTTGTTCTTCCTTCCATTTTCTTTTTTCCTTTCGTCCTTCGTTACTTTCTTCCTTGCTTCCCTTTCTTTCCGTCTTCCTTTTTAAAAAAAACAAACAAAACTTTCCTCCTTCCTTTGTCTTTCAGACAAATTCACAATCATACCGTCAGATCTTTGTCCTTGTTCTTGCCTCTAGAGCAGGATATTTCCCGCCAGTTTTGAAAAAAAACAGCAGCAGCAGCAACAACAACACACAACAACAACAACAACAACAACAACAACAACAACAACAACAACAACAAACACACACAGAAAAGAAGCGGAGACAACAAACAGTGCTATGAGCCTACCGAAAACTTGACGTGATTTTAGTTTATGATTGATGTCACTGGAAACAAATGTATCCAGAACATGACGCCCTGATCTCTAAGTGTTCTCGTGACCACTTTCAGAATAATAATGACGATGATCAGAAGCGACTGACATGTACTGATGTAATTCGGCGTAAAACATCACAAGGGGCACATTGTGTGAATGTTTTGAATATTGAACAGTGCACAAACTTGTTTTGTGCATTTTGTAAATTCTTGAGATTACCCCTATCCCTACCCCCACAGACCCCCCCCCCCCCGGCTAGAACATCATGACAAAAATGGCAACATCCAGTAGGATTTACAATGAATAAACTGCACAAATAACACCATGATGACAGGTTTCACTGTAACCAAAATGAACACTAAATTTTTGACAGGGTAAGGTAAGGTAATGTTGCTTATAGCCCAGCCAACCGCAACGGGCCACATCAGGGCTGTCACCACGTGTCGCGCTTAAGGTGAACTAATCATAATGTACTAATGGCTCAAGCACGTTTGTCTTCATTATTGAGACGGATGTAATCATCGTCGCAAAATTCAAAAGAGATCACAACGAGTTTTGCCTATGCGCTCGAGCGTTGAAGTCTTGTAAAGTGCATCACGACATCATCATTTACTTTGAAAAAAAAAGAGACAAAAATAAACAAATTCCTTGCTGAGTCTGGTGATGCTTTTATCATCACTGTTCCACCTCAGCAATCTCATCGCCTGGAGAGAACGGTTTGTTCCTGTGATAATGCCCAGACAGCTTGAGAAATATGCCGCTCCGTCTCCGCTTGCACTGTTTTCTCTTGGATCATGTGCTGTTTTGTTGTTTATCCTTTTTCTTACTTCTTTCTTTCTTTGCGTCCTGCTTCCTTCCCCACTCCCTTTCTTTCTTTAGCGCTTTCTTTCCTTGATTCATTCTTTTCTGTCTTTCTTTCTTGTTTTCCTTCTTTGTTTCTTCCTTCCTTCCTTTCTGTCTTCCCTTTCTTTCTTTCTTCCTTTCTATATTCCCTTCTTTCCTCCGTTCTTTCTTTCTTCCTTCCTTCCTTCCTTTCTTTCTTTCTTCCTTATTTCTTTCGTTCTTTCTTTCTTTTATCTTTTCTTTCTTCTCTTATAGTTTTGTTCTCTCCTCCGACGTTCTTGTTTTATCCCCTATCATGTGTTTCTCCCTTTTTATTTTTTTTTTTCGTCATTTCTTTCATATTTCTCTTCCTTTCGCTCTCTCTGTGTTCTCCATCTTTCTTTCTTTCTTCTTCCTTTCTCTCGATTTTTCTTTCTTCTCTCTCTCTCTTTTCTCTCTTTCTGTCTCCTTCTTTTCTTTCTTTCTTTCCTTCTTTCCATCTTCTACGCTTGCTCTTAATCCTTCTTCCCCACAGAGCTTACATTGCAAGTTGTCTTATTACAAATACTGTAAAGTGTATTTTTCTGTAACACAGCATCTGTATTTTGCACAGTAATAACACAACATTGATATCATCATTACCACCACCACCACCACCACCACCACCATCATCATTCATCATCATCATCATCATATTGAGTTTGCTCATAAATGTCCTCTTCACAATCATCATGGTTATAGTACTTAACATCACCCGAAGCAGTATATGCAGTTTGCTCATTAGTGTCAACATCATCATTATCATCACCATGGTGATAGTACTTATGATAAACAAAAGAAACACTGATGACGATGACTTATTGCTAATAATATTACTGTTATTACTGTCACTGTTGTTTGTTGTATACACAGTTTTGTACGTAGACACGGCCACATATCAGGACCACACGGGTGATGGGACCAGATCACTACCGCTGTCTTTCCTGGGAACTTCTCGTATGAAGCGACTGATGCTTGCTCCTCATCAGTCGTATCCGAGTAGGGAAAATAAAAAAAGAATTATCGGTATAGCGTCGTTGCAGCCTGAAAAGTAAAAAAAGAGAAAAACTCGTTTTTTGCTTGTCACTCGGGATATCTGAACCATGCATGTCAAAGTGCCTTGTTTGCTGATGATGTATTGCAGTTGCAGCAGTTCGGAGTAACGAAGGGGATGTTATCATTGCTTGTTTTTTGACGCAATTTTTTTCTTGGTGGTCATTCCGATGTCATAAACTGTGGGGATGTTATGGATTTTCGGATGCATTTTAATGACAGCGTGATAAATGTGGATGGTGTAAACGATTTATGATGCATTCCCTTTTTTTTTTTTTTTTTTTTTTCAAACTCGAATGTTGATGTGAAACACTTTTGTACTGGACTTTTGCGATATAAACAGCTTGGAAGTTGCCACTATTTTCTAATATGTTTCGTAGGGTGATGATTGTGAGCGCGCGCGCGCGCGCGCGCGCGCGCGCGTGTGTGTGTGTGTGTGTGTGTGTGTGTGTGTGTGTGTGTGTGTGTGTGTGTGTGTGTGTGTGTGTGTGTGTGTGCGCGCGCGCGCACGCGCGTGTGTGTGTGTATGGAATGATGCGTTCGTTTTGCCGATGATCAAAACTAGAATGGGTTTATTAATCACTGACCTCTGCATTCCTTTTTTTCTGCTATGGTTTGGCTTATCGTTGTCAGTGAAATGATAAAGACTATTAGTTGTTTTTCTGTTGTGGATTAAAAGAAAGTAGAATGATAATATTTTATTGTTTTTGTTTAAATCCATTCTTTTGCGGTGTGATAAATTAGTGACCTTTTTATATTTGTTTAGAAACTGTTTTGTAGAAGAACAATTGGGAATGATGGTAGCTATGATATGAAGACGTGTTTGTTTATGCACATTTCTAAATCCCCATGTTAAATCCTCAGTTACCTGCTACAGTCTTTGCAAAGCGCACGAAATTAGATAGTTATGTTACAGCTTCAAATTCTAACCTATCTCTTTATCAACTGAATTATCAGTCTGGATGATACCGGCACAGAAGCGATTTTTGGTTTTGTTAGCATAATTCTGTCATGTTTTGGAGGACTGGTGTCTGCGTTGCCTGCTATGTCTTAATAGAGCCGCGACATCTCTCTTTATTGTGGACATTTTTTTCTGTTTATGATTTGAACGGTAAGGAGGATTTGTCTGTGAATTAAACTGCAGTTTTCTTCAGGTGCTCATAATGTACTTTGCACTCATGATGTGATTTCATCATAAACTGACACCGCCCAGGTACACAGAGATAGATATCGATAGATTGATAGATTGATGGATGGATAGATAGATTGACAGATAAGCATATATATATATATATAGAGAGAGAGAGAGAGAGAGAGAGGGAGATTTTTGATTTTCAGTTTAATTTTATCCCAGAAAACTGGAAGCTATTTGCTCCCCGTGGTCGCCTGCCAAATAGTGTATTGACAACTAACAACCCCACAGTTAACATGTCTTTTGGTACGCTTTAGTTCACCTTGTCTGTTTCCTAACATAAACAGTATTGGTGCTAAAATAGTTTCGTCGAGCAGAACACCTGTTCTTTGTATTCTTTTTTTCTGAGAAGCTTCTGCGGGGATGTTGGGGGTTATTTTAGTACAAACTGTTTCTACGCTTGCTGGAATTGCTGTGGTAGTAGTAACTTCTTCTTCTCTATGACTCCCCTTGATTCTTCCGCCCCCCCCCCCCCCCCCCTCACCCCCCTCCTTTTTAGTTAAAATGTTTTTTCCTTTGGATAGTTTTCATCTGTCATTGTACATGCCTCGTTCATCTTTCTTCTAGAGAGTATGTACATCTTCTGTTCTTGCTGTTACAATATATAACAATGTAACATGACAGCTTCTTTTTTTGTACCTCAGTCTGGCGTTTAGGTGATGATTACAGGAAACGATGCTGAGAGTGCTAAACGCTGCCCATTCTGTACTAGACATTGCTGCAAAATGGACTTTGTAGTTATTTTTTTAGGCCTCCTATGTTTCTTGTTTATCTTCAAGTCTTTCATAGCTGTTTGTCAACAGTGGATGACCGGGCCTGTGGGTGTGGTTCCCTGCGTGCCCTCGTGTTGTCTGCCCCTTGGCGCCGTTCTCAACAGAGCCAGCTGGTACATCGCGGACCTAGTTTGTCTAGAACCACGTCTCGGGGATCTTGTCTTAGTGCGTAAACCTGATCTTTTGGTTCGCGTTCCAAGATAGATGAATATCGCGAAGCTCATCAATCCTAAGAAAAAAAAGGATAACTCAACATGTTATGGGAGCCTGTTTGGGGGTTCGCACAAAGGGAAGCAACCATATGAAAACTCTCCTATAATGGAGGTCAGTTTATGACAACTTTCCTGTGATGGAAATCAGTGTACGATTGGCTTAGGTTGATTTCGAAAGCTTTATGGACTTGTTGATTTCAACCGTTCCGAATGTACTTGTTGACTTACAAATGGAGAATGGAAATTTAGGCCAGCCATGAATGTTAAAATCGATTTGATGGCTCATTCAAAATACTTTGAAGCTCAATAGGCCTGCTAACAATATGTCTCCGTCGAACACCAGCAAACAGGGATTTTTTTTTTTTCATTTTGCAGGTTGAGTTCCCGCCTTGTTAAGATAGT
>JADBJO010000250.1:252500-257500 GCA_016801955.1 Conus betulinus | reverse complement strand
CACCCTCCTACTTCGCCCCCCCCCCCCCCCTGTCCCTTCCTATCCAACGCCCCCCCCCCCCCCCCCCCAGGTCAACATCAATTGGGGGGTTACAAACCTACTTCTGTCCTTTTCTTCCCTTCTCACTACTTTTAAGTCAACGGACATCCCTCCTGCTTTGGTCTAAACAACATCAAAAGTTCATCTCTCCAGATACTCTCGTCTGCATCATGTCAAGGTCTCCAGGATTGAGAGATCTGTCGGACCCTCCCCGCTTAGGAAGCACGGTCATGATGATGGACATGGCACAGGAGACGCATGGTCTGTCTCGTCCTCCTCCCAGCGGTTGTGATGCTGTGGGGCCGGAACAGCTCAGCTGGTAGAGCGCCGGACTTGTAATCTTGGTGATCCTGGGGGTGCGGGTTCGAATCTCCGCCGGGCCGTTTCGGTACAGGGGGATTTTTCCCTGGAGTTAACATTGGTTCTGACTCCATTCCCCACACTGTCGTTCGAATGTGACTATAAAACGAGGTTCCGTGTGTGAACGCACGCATAACATCTTGCGCACACGTAAAATCCCATCAACTTTCGGAAGAAGAGAGGCCAGTTTGGCCGTTGGTATGGATGACACGTTACACTTAGCATGCACTCTGCGTAAGAAATAGAAAGAATGAAAGGAAGTAAGGAAATTGAGTGAACGGTATTGAATTACATGGACTGGATGACACGGGAAACGACTGAATGAAGCAACTCTTCAGTCGGTAGTACCCAGGTAGGCAGCCCGTGGTGTAAACAAGTGTGGCTTGTAAAGCGCTTAGAGCTTGGTCTCTAGCCGAGAATAGGCACTATATAAGTATTTATTATAATGTAATAATAATAATCTGAAAAGGTACGAATGGGTAGAACTTGAACTGCCCGGTGGTCACGAGGGGCCTCCGCTGGGTGGGGTGCTTTGCAGGATCACCTCCCGTTGAGTGTCCTCTGTGCAGCACTCGGCGTGGTGTTCTGTGGGGAAGGGCGAGAGAACGATGCGATTGGACTTGGTACAGATGGGGCTAGAGATGAAAGTAAAGTACAGTAAGATTTTGAAGTGCACTTGTGATCACACACACACACACACACACGCACACACACACACACACACGCGCGCGCGCGCCCCGTGCACACACTCGCACACACATATTCACGCAGACACACATAAGACATACATGTGCACACATATATATTATTTTCGCGTTTTCACAAAGTTGCGTGCGCTCGAGCGCACGCGGCTTATCCATAAATGTAATGGAAAGTTTAAGAATTGAATAAATGAACACACACACACACACACACACACACACACACACACACACACACACACACATGTGCGCGCGCGCACATGTCAAATCATACATCTGTTTGTTTTTGTGTATTAGTTTCTTTCTTTGTCCATCTCGGCCTGTTGTGCGGCTGTCGGCCGGTTTTATGTAAGGGGAAAATAAAGATAAACGAATGACACACAGCGTTGCCTCACAGTCTTCGGTTCCTGCACAGTCTGTAAATCTACCCGGTTACAAACAATGCACAATGGTATAAATCTACCCGTTTACAAACAATGCACAGTGGTGTAAATCTACCCGCTCACAAACAATGCACAGTGGTCTAAATCTACCTAGTCACAAACAATGCATAGTGGTGTAAATCTACCCGCTCACAAACAATGCACAGTGGTGTAAATCCACCTAGTCACAAACAATGCACAGTGGTGTAAATCTACCCGCTCACAAACAATGCACAGTGGTGTAAATCTACCTAGTCACAAACAATGCACAGTGGTGTAAATCTACCTGGTCACAAACAATACACAGTGGTGTAAATCTACCCAGTCACAAACAATGTACAGTGGTGTAAATCTACCCAGTCACAAACAGTGGGGTAAATCTACCCAGTCACAAACAGTGGTGTAAATCTACCCGCTCACAAACAATGCACAGTGGTGTAAATCTACCGCTCACAAACAATGCCCAGTGGTGTAAATCTACCCGGTCACAAACAATACACAATGCTGTTGTAAATCTACCCGGTCACAAACGATGCACAGTGATGTAAATCTACCCGCTCACAAACAATACACAATGGTGTAAATCTACCCGGTCACAAACAATGCACAGTGGTGTAAATCTACCCGTTTACAAACAATGCACAGTGGTGTAAATCTACCCGGTCACAAACAATGCACAGTGGTGTAAATCTATCCGGTCACAAACAATACACAATGGTGTAAATCTACCCAGTCACAAACAATGCACAGTGGTGTAAATCTACCCCGTCACAAACAATACACAATGGTGTAAATCTACCCAGTCACACACAATGCACAGTGGTGTAAATCTACCCGCTCACAGACAATACACAATGGTGTAAATCTACCCGGTCACAAACAATACACAATGGTGTAAATCTACCCGCTCACAAACAATGCCCAGTGGTGTAATCTACCCGCTCACAAACAATGCTCAGTGGTGTAAATCTACCCGGTCACAAACAATGCACCGTGGTGTAAATCTACCCGCTCACAAACAATACACAATGGTGTAAATCTACCCGCTCACAAACATACACAATGGGTAAATCTACCCGCTCACAAACAATGCACAGTTGTGTAAATCTAACTGCTCACAAACAATGCACAGTGGTGTAAATCTACCCGGTCACAAACAATGCACAGTGGTGTAAATCTACCCGCTCACAACAATACACAAAGGTGTAAATCTACCCGCTCACAAACAATACACAATGGTGTAAATCTACCCGCTCACAAACAATACACAATGGTGTAAATCTACCCGCTCACAAACAAAGCACAGTTGTGTAAATCTAACTGCTCACAACAATACACAATGGTGTAAATCTACCCGGTCACAAACAATACACAGTGGTGTAAATCTAATTGCTCACAACAATGCACAGTGGTGTAAACCTACCCGGTCACAAACAATGCACAGTGGTGTAAATCTACCCGCTCACAAACAATGCACCGTGGTGTAAATCTACCCGGTCACAACAATGCACAGTGGTGTAAATCCACCCGCTCACAAACAACGCACAGTGGTGTAAATCTACCCGGTCAAAACAATGCACAGTGTGTGTAAATCTACCCGCTCACAAACAATGCACCGTGGTGTAAATCTACCCGGTCACAAACAATGCACAGGGGTGTAAATCTACCCGCTTACAAACAATGCACAGTGGTGTAAATCCACCCGGTCACAAACAATGCACCGTGATGTAAATCTACCCGGTCACAAACAATGCACCGTGGGATTCACACTGTGGTGCAATGATAAAATCAGAAAAGTCTTCATTGTGTTGGCCAGTGTGGCTTGAGAAAGGTTGTAATAAACCGAAATATTGCCAGTATCTCATGGGCGTTTTGTGGCTTCTATTTTTCATCTTCCTGACAAAAGTCTTCATTGTGATTTGTTTTTCACTTTCATGAACAAATGTGATTCTGGCCACAAGAAATGAACTAAAAACTTACCTTTTCAGTCACACATTTTGAACAATGATTTCCTCACATTGTGTGCACACAGAAAGTTCAATAGTAAAATAGTTGTTGTACGTGAAAGAATGAAGGTCTGATTGATTATGAAAATGCAATGAGTAGTTTAAAACTAGAAATACGCTATACAAATACTATTCATTATCATCATTATCATTCTCCTCCTCTTCCTCCTCCTCCTCCTCCTCCTTCTTCCTCTTCTTCTTCTTCTTCTTCTTCTCCTCCATCATCATCATCATTACTATCATCATTAGTAGTAGTAATAGTAGCAGTAGTAATAGTATTGTCATCGGTATCTCCATCACCATCATCTTCATTTAACATTATCACTACCATTATAATTATTATTGTTGTTGCTGTTGGTATGCCATAAAACAATGTGGGAAGTAATTGTATTCCCTGTGCAAGCACAGGAAACCCTCGTTGAAAGATAGACGTTGACAAAGATACTGCATGGCTACGGTGACAATGCATTCAATTCACAGCAAGAGATCGCGAGTTCAAATCCAGTTGATGCCTTACATAAATGAATCGCTGAATTCGGCACCAAACTATCTGATTGTTTGAATAGTATTAGCGTAGTATAAGATACCCGCACAGGCTGATACTCGTGCGGACACCCCCTGTATAGACAGGCAAGGATTAATCCCATCAACCGCACAAAGCCAACGGAGTTTTGTGTGTATGACCGTTTTTTTTTTTCTTAATCCCCGCCATTAGGGCAGCCATACTCCAGCTTCGGGGAAATCACCCGTAATGAGGACGGACGTTAAACCTCAACGTAGTAAACCACTACTTCCACCACACTGATGGCCGAAAGATTGCAGCCATCGATTTGGCATTGCCTGCCTCGCCGTAGTCTCAGCAGAACAGTCTTTGATGCATGGAGATGGAAACGGGGCAATGGGAAAGTGAAACAACACAAACAGAAAAAAAAGAGACTTTCACGTTGACATGTAAAAATGTTAAAAAACAAACAATGACGAGAACATTCCAGTTGGTCTTGTAGTCTGTGGCGTATTCTGCTTCTTTTTTTTTTTTTTTTCTTTCCAGGAACTGGTGCACATGTACAGGGATCATGTTGTTAGCGTGCGTGCTGCAATTTGTTAAAAGTATTCATTACGTTTAGAGCTAGTCTGTGTCGTTTGCGGTCATAGGCTATATGTATGTATATCTTGACAGTATATGTGTATGCAGACGGGTAATTCGCACACGCATACGAATATGGGCGCAAACACAGAAAATTGCGAGCATATGGAGACAAACGCGCGCGCGTGCCCACGCATCCACGCACGCGCGCGCGCGCACGCATGCACACGCACGCACACACACACACACACACACACACACACACACACACACACACACACACACACACACACACACACACACACACATACACACTTTTCACACAGAGTGACACACGTACATACTAAGCGCATACTTAAATGTATTCGTATCCAAGCGCGTGCTACAC
>JADBJO010000250.1:242500-245000 GCA_016801955.1 Conus betulinus | reverse complement strand
CTCCGTGGTGTCTACTCGCCTCTGTTAGCAGTGATTTGAAATCTTCGTACTTCAACGACTATGTTGTCATTGTGCTGTCACTTGTATGTGTCATAACTGATTGCCGTTTCTTTTACTCCGTGTTCAACGAATATGTCTCACTTGGGCTGTCTATTTATCGGTGTCAGCAGTGATTTAAACTCTTCTCGTTCAGTATTTAACAAATTCTTCACGCTGTCACTTCAGATTTTTTTCCATCAAGTGGTGTGCTAGGGTTATCTTGCTGTTACGCCAAATTCGATTCTCTGTCTTAAAAAAGAGGACAGGTCTTTAATGTTTTCGGTCGGTGGATAGATGACGGAAGTCAGGAGCATTTGAAGTTCCAAACGTGCTGTTGCAACGCCTTTCTCGATTTTGTTTCACTAAAGACACGTCTTTAAGGTTTTCAGTTGGATAGACCTTTGCCGTGAAGTACATTAAATTGTCTCCAGTTTTTTTCTGATGTTAAGCTTTGTTGAAAAAAAAAGGGAAGCATACAGTTAATGTAAATTGTCTCCAGTTTTTTTTTCTGATGTTAAGCTTTGCTGAAAAAAGGAAGCATACAATTCATGTTCCCACCTGGACTGGTCAGGCGGTGGTGAATTCAGTCAACGTTCCCTGTAATTAGTTTACAACAAGCAGGCTCCAGGTGTGTTCAGGTCATCTCTACAGTTGAAAGCTTCATGCTGTGTGGGGCAATAACCACACAACGTCCACAACCCCTCCCCCTAGGGGGTGTGTGTGTGTGTGTGTGACGGTCAAGGACACTGTTCCGGCGCTGATAATTCCTAGCTTGTAACCTCATTAACCTGCTTTACCAGTCTGGCTCCCAGACGTCTGAAAGGAAAAAGTTCGCGCATCGGTGATTTCTTTTGGCCGCAGACAGGGCAGGTGTGATGACAGGTGTGGATATTGGCTTCACACAGTCTGAAAATTCCGCTTGAGAAAGTTGATCTACCTGTCGCACCACTGAGAGCCAAACAGTGGTAAACGCCTACAAAAATGTGTAGATATTTCATCTGACAGTTCAAAGTTTTACAATGACAATGAAGATGAAACTTTAAGACCTCTTCAACATAATAGCTACATAAAGAGAATCGTTTTTCTATTCCAGGAGATTCAAAGCTGTGCTGATCGTGCACGATATCGATTGAACTGTCAGCTGGACCAACTGTCGCAAACAGTTATCGGGTTGTCATGGTAATGAGAATGATGTTTTACATTTCCAAGCATAAAAGGCGCATTTTGCAGACAGTAGGCTTAAAAGCGAGGGTGGGGGGCCGTACATGAACATAAGACAACCAATTAGAGAACTGGTTTAGGAAACAGTGGGAACAAAGCATACTGATTCTGTTAGATATCATCAATATAGTATTTTGTTCTGCGCTTACAGATATAAGTTGTTGAAAAAGTCAGCTTACGCTTGCGGATATGTATTGCTCGTGAACTATGTGTAGAAACCATGATGGCACATAGACTAGACTATAACTGAGTTGAACCGGCCAAAAATTATTTAAAGAAACACGTATCTGCATTGTTGTCAGTAATTATACACTCAACCTATCTGAAAATCCTGTACACAGTTTGTATATACACACCATTTCTTTTTCACAAAACCTTCAAGATCAATATATCTATCTACAATTTTTTTTTTCGTAACAGAAACGAAACGATAAAGAAGGGAAACAACCAAACCTCGTCGTAACAACGTTGATAACATCAACAGCAGCCAGAACAACAAAGAACGAGCGACGCGAACAAAGAAACAACAATGACAAAAACATCCAACCTTCGTGTGCTTGACAAAGCTCGCAACCACGTTCCTAACAAGCTTTGAAAAGAAAAGAAAACATAAAAAAACACAATAATAATAATAATAATAAATAACGTTTTCAAGCCCAAACAGCTGCCATTGGGAAGGAAACCTCCGAATCGCTCAGATCGCGAGAAGCATCAAGGTTCTGTCCATCTGTTCCTACCTCTGTGATTCTCCGCCATGGCTCTGTGGAAGGCTCGCAAAGCCATGTACAAGCTCTCGGTGCTGGGACTCTTCGCTGGCTTCATTCTCTACATCGTCGGCTTCTCCACGCCCTACTGGTTTTACGCCACGCCGAACGAGGGTTCCCAGGGCCTGTGGGAGTACTGCAACGGTCGCTGCCATAAGTTGGAGGTGGAGGAAGGTGGGTGATGATGATGATCGGTTTGTTTGTTTACTGGCTTGTTGTTTGTCTGTCTGTTTCTATAGTCAAAGAGGTAAAGTCGTTCACGCGCTCAGCTCCAGGAGAATGCCCCCCACCCTCCCACACCCCCCTCCACCCCCACATCAATTCCTTTTTTTTTTGTTTGTTTTTGTTTTGTTTCTTGATAAACAATCTGCCACGTTCATCACACACACACACACACACACACACACACACACACACACACACACACACACACACACACACACACACACACACACACACACACACACACACACACA
>JADBJO010000250.1:227500-232500 GCA_016801955.1 Conus betulinus | reverse complement strand
GGTTGGTTGGTTGGTTGTTAATTGGGTTGGTTGACTGGTAGTTTGACTGGTTTGTTTGGTTACTTGGTTAGCTGGTTGGTTGGCTGGCTGGGTTTGTTGATTTGTCGTTAGTTTTTGTTTGGCTGGTTGACTCATAGTTTGGTAGTTTTCATGGGTGAATTCGATATATTATTGTGTGTCTGGGTTGGTTGGTAGCGTTGTTGGCTGGTTTTGTTCTTTGAGTGGTCTTCAAAATTAGGTTGTCAGATTGATTGTTAAGGAGACTGATTCACTTGGCAAGCTTTTAATTGTTTGTCTGTTGTTGATTCGACGGTTAGTTAGCTGGTTGGCTCGTTTCCTTGCTTTTTTTTTTTTTTTTTAAATATTTCCATCTTCTTTGTAGAAAGACACATCATGTCAACTTTTCAAACATGTTCAGATATAGAAAACCATGTATGTTGTGTTACTCCCTGCCTGTGTCATGTGGTCTCTCTATCTGTGTAATTCTGTCTGTCTGTCTGTCTGTCTGTCTCTGATTCTATGTGTGTATATCTAAATACATGTATGTGTGTGTGTGTGTGTGGTGTGTGTGTGTGTGTGTGTGTGTGTGTGTGTGTGAGAGAGAGAGAGAGAGAGAGAGAGAGAGAGAGAGAGAGAGAGAGAGCAGACGAGAGAGAGAGAGAGAGAGAGCGAGAGGAGACGAGACGCAGACGTTTATTCGTAAAGGCCATAGCCCCTTAGAAGGGGGTAAATAAATGACAAATCGCGCAATTCATCAATGCAAACTCAATTTAACAAACTTAACTTTTTTATCTTAACGCATCATTTCGCATTCTGAAAGCTTTATACAAATACAAAGCGAGCTCTTTGGTATTGTTTTCATTCGATGATGCCATTAACATAACGAGTTTGAAGAAACAACGTTTATTTTCTTTTGAAAACCAACGTCTGAGAGTCTGAGAGAGAGAGAGAGAGAGAGAGAGAGAGAGAGAGAGAGAGAGAGAGAGAGAGAGAGAGAGAGAGAGAGAGAGAGAGAGAGAGAGGGAAGGAAACACACAGATGGGAGACCACATGAACAGGCAGGGGGGGTAACAACAACAAACATGGTTTCTATGCCTGGACATTTTTGAAACATTGACAAGATATTTCTTTCTACAAAGTGGTGGAAAGAGTTATCTGTGTTTTTCATCAACAGATTGTAGTGCTGCCATTGTCGGTCTGATGGGGGAAGTGGTTTGCAATGATGAAGAGAAATAGGGGGAGGGAAAGTCGGATAACTTGTAACGCCTAAACAAAAACTGTAGTCATCGTGCTGTGAGTTGACCGACTTCCCAGTTTGAACAAGGTTTGATATAAACTGAAAATGTACTAAGCCCAGATAGCGGTGCACTGCTTTGACTTCTTAGCATCTTAAACATGACGAAAGTCAGGATTAGCTTTGTTGGTAGACCAGACCGCATGATTTCATGGAGAACGAATGAAATGTTTACTACACACAAAGGAAGACTGTGAATTTTATGGGCTAGAGTTCGGCATGTGAAACAACAACAATAAACTTGGTTTGTTGCATTCTTCACCTCAGGTCAGATAACCACTGAACAGTTGGTACTTTATGTACAACTGTTCTGCTCGATCGTCCCTCATACCAGAGTCGACCGTCTGCGAGTCAGCACAATGTGTACAAACATATAGGTCTTTCGAATGTTGCACCTTTGCAAAAGGAAAGAAAGAAAGAAAGAGAAAGACAAAGGAAAGAAAAGAAGGAAACAAAGAAAGAAAGAAAAAAGAAAAGAAAAAGAATGAAAAAAAAGAAGAAAAGAAGAAGAGAGAGAGAGAGAAAAAAAAAAAGAAAGAAAGAAAGAAAGAAAGAAAAAAAGAAAGAAGGAAAAAAAGAAAGAAAAAAAAAAAGAAGGAAATAAAGAAAAAAGTGTCAGTTGAGGTAGAAATTCTAGGCGCTTATTGCTTATCTGAACGTTTGCCCGTCGCCATACTTTGCAGCATTAATTCTCTCTCAAAGGAAATCATCTACTGATGCAAACGATCTCATTAACTCTCTTTGTCTTTTTGTCATCAGTACCAAGGGGCTCAAGTCGTTCCGACTGTTCTAGATGTGCCAGTGATTACACATAAGTCCTACCATTTAAAAAATGTGTCATAAAGAGAGAGAGAGAGAGAGAGAGAGAGAGAGAGAGAGAGAGAGAGAGAGAGAGAGACAGACAGACAGACAGACAGAGAGAGAGACAGAGAGAGTGAGAGATAGAGACAGAGATTGAGAGACATAGAAAGAAAGAGCGACAGAGGGATTGAGAGACAGAGAGAGAAAGAGACAAAAGGATGGCAAAGGACTACTTCTCATACAGGAAAAAAAAAGGACACCCAGCAGATGTAGCTGTGTTCAGTTTCAACTTACAGCCAGGCTGACTGCACCACAGAAGACCATAAATCAGGGCTTTCACATGGTCAGATCGATAACAGATTCCATATATTTTTTTTTTTAAATAACGACAACATAATATCCAAAACAATACATCAGTTTATTTCAAATATAAAAATATCTTAAAACTGTATATTTCCCCATAAAACTTAAACAAAAACAAATATCGTTTAATCTATCTTAAAACTGCACTAACGTATGGTGGAACATACCTGAGCAAGCTTTTCCAGGAGACTGCCGTTAAGTGTACGTGTGGAATGTCATGTAAACCCCAACGCTCTGCAATATGTGTTCCTTTACTGGGTGGTTCATTACATGGAACCCCATCAATTTGTGAAAGATTCAAGTGTGTGTAAAAAAAAAAAAAAAACTGGTCTGTATGTGACTGGCACAAAACTGTTAGCAATGCAAACATGTTTTTGCCGATCAAAGCGGCGAGAACGCAAACAGGCATCGCTAGAAAGATGAAAACTGGTTAGACGGTAGATTGAAAATACCAGAGGGTGGTTTGTAGGCCCTTCCTTGCTGTTCATGTGGTTACCATCAACACACATACACACATAAACGATAGATGATTGTGTCTGCCTTTGGTATTAGGGCGTGCTTCGTGCTTGTTCCTCAGGCATTTCATTCCATCCTCCTCCTGCGTCCATTTACACATCTGCATTTGTTGCTGATAAGGATTTTCTTTGATCTTTCTCTCACACGCCAGCAAGGCACTGAGAAGAAAGATGCTCTTCAAGTGTGAAAGAGAGAGAGAGAGAGAGAGAGAGAGAGAGAGAGAGAGTGTGTGTGTGTGTGTGTGTGTGTGTGTGTGTGTGTGTGTGTGCGTGCGTGCGTGCATGCCTGCGTGCGCGCGCGCGCGCGAGAATGTGTGTGTGTGTGTGTGTGTGTGTGTGTGTGTGTGTGTGTGTGTGTGTGTGTGTGTGCGTATGCGTGCCTGCGTTCCTGCGTGCGTGTGTGTGTGTGTGTGTGTGTGTGTGTGTGTGTGTGTGTGTGTGTGTGTGTGTGTTCATCTATAAGGAAACAGTGTGTGGATAACGTAATTTGGGTTTTTTTTCTGTCTCATTTTCCACACCTCCAAATGGAGTTATTCCCACGCATCTCCATCCGACTCTCTCATACACAACACCACACATGTCTATGGCGACACAGCCCTCAGTGCCAGCAGTCCAAAAGAGCTATTAATAACAAGCCATCATGAGGCAACCCACCAGAGGAAACACTGCACCGCTGCTTAGTCACTTTGATGGTGTTCAGTTGTGCCCGTTCTAATCCAACATAGACGCCCCCTACTATCAAAGCCCCCTACTGACGGCACTAATTGCTTGGGTCGAGATGGTAGCGTGAGTGAGCACCCTCTTCCAGAGGGCGCCACAACATCTGTCTCTAACGCTAGTTCCCTATAGACGTGCCAGTACCAACGACTTCTGTGCCGCCTGAAGAGGAATTCCAAACTGAGATCACCGAGGGCATGATGGACCGATGGGTAGGTACCTATCTAATAAGAAAAATACTGGTGGAACTTTGCTGTCGTTTAACAATGAAACGAATGGAAAACACGCTTGCCATTTATTAGATTTATCAATGCAGAAGTAGTCTACGATTGAAGAATGAAATTAGTAGTGAACTTGCCCATCATAATAACCCCAACTAATACGTCTTCCATTTGATGATACGAATAGAGAGGTTGTCTTTCATTTTAACAACGAGACTATAGGAGAAGTCACCTTTCACTCAACAATATTACTAGTTGAGAACTTGCCTGCATTTAAAAGTAGTACTTATGGTGTACTTGTTTATTCTCGGAATGATACTATTGAAGAACTTGCTGATCTTGTAAGTGACTCTGATTGAAAACTTGCCTATCATTCAGCTGGGATACTAACAGAGAACTTGCCTATCTTTTCAGATTTATGATGGTGTAGATCGAAGACATATCTGTTGTTCGACAGTGGAACTTGCCTATCATTTCAGTTTTATGATGGTGTAGATCGAAGACATATCTATCGTTTGACAGTGATACAAATTAAGAATTTGCCTATGATTTAAGAATGATACTTATTGAAACTTGCCTATCATTTAACAATGACATTTATGGAGAACGTGCCTACCATTTCAAAATTATGGGATAGTGGAGATCGCGCATTTGCATTTGCCTACTATTTAACAATATTAGTAATACAGAACTGTCGTTTAATAATCATACTTTGACCACAGTGAACGAGATCAGATCGATTAAACAGACAATTCTTTCGTTCTTGATATGGATTAATTATCAACTTTTTATGTTATAGTCTTCATGATTTATTTGCTTTTTTTTTTTGGGGCCACATTTGAATGTTTGATTGCATACTTGTGAGTATGGGAGAACAATACATTACTGCCTCAATAAATAATTGTTTATTTGCAGTGAGTACAGATGCGATCAACAAGAATAGTCAGTCAGTAGCATGTCTGTTTTTCATCGTTCGCTCGCTTGCTGATAACCCCCCCCCCCCCCCCCCCCCCCACCCCCCCCCCCACCCCCCAACCCTGTCCTGACCTTTCTGTTGTTGGGTGGTTGGTAGCTTCAATGCAGATGCGT
>JADBJO010000250.1:210000-217500 GCA_016801955.1 Conus betulinus | reverse complement strand
AGTATTGGTGCTAGGGGGGGCCATACGGCGCTATCAGTTATAGTTTGCCATTGGGCAACCCTTTAGAGGAGACGCTGCGCTGCTGCTGATCTTTTCGTGATCATTGATGACTGGTCTTCATCAACACCCACAGGGAACCACTAAGCCCCTACCGACGACCATTAATTGCTAATCTTGTCGGAGGGTTGATTGGCTTCTCTTCAGTTTTAGTGTTTGTTGTGGTGTATGTGTGTCCCCACCCCACCCCCCGCACACGCGCGTCTCTCTCTCTCTCTCTCTCTCTCTCTGTTGTGTGTGTGTGTGTGAGGTGTGTGTGTGTGTGTGTGTGTGTGTGTGTGTGTGTGTGTGTGTGTGTGTGTGTGTGTGTGTGTGTGTGTGGGCTTTCCTCTGATGTGTTCGCTTGTTTTGTCCGGATTTTGTTCTGCTGTTGCTTGGGTCATATTTTGACTTTGTAGGGTATGACACGTTTTCCACTAATAACTGTCATTAATAGAGTTTTGAATGAATTGTCTGCTTAGCTTGTGCAATGAGATAACATGGGCGAAGTGAGGGGGAGGATGAAATGGTGGAAGAGGAACTACTTCTCTATTGTCCCCAATGTTCCGCTGTCTTTATGCTTGTTGAACTAATCCACTTCAATTGTTGTAATCAAATGTCATTCTGAGTTATTGTTGTCAGTAGGGGGAGGGGGGGGGGGGGGGGGGGGGGGGGGGCGGTGGGGTTAGGGGGGGGAGGTTAGCAAAAGTGGTATTCTCCTGTACACTGGGTCAAAAGAATCACTATGGAACACCCACAGAATGAGATCATCACCAATGCATTCGTGGTGTTCTGTCTTAGGACCTGTCCTGTTACTACGTACACACACCGCCTCTCAGCGCTATTATTCATCAGTCAGGTCACTCACACACTTCTTCTTTGCAGATGACTCGCAGCTGCATAACTCTTCTACTCCATCAGATTTTGACTCTCTTGAACGTAGTCTCAGAGATTGTATAGAGGATGTTTCGAAGTGGATGAGTGACAAACACGTTTGAAAATGAATCACGATAAAACTGAGCTCATTGTTACTGGCGCTAATTCAAAGATCAATCAGATTATTATTATCATCATCATCATTATTATTATTATTATATTATTATTATAACGCAATGTCTTAATCAAGAACGCAACGTGATTTGTTCAGTATTGGGTATCTCAAGGCTTTGTGTGCATACTTTTACAGTTCCAGTTTTTTACCGTTTGCTCTTTTTTGAAAGATCAAGCGCTGTTGAACATTTTTATGGAATATGCGCTGTACAAATAAACGTAAATGATGACGATGATGATGATGATGATGATGATGATGATGATTGATGATAATAATAATTGTTATTTTTTATTACGATTATATGATGATGATTATTATTATGATGATGATGATGATGATGATGATTGATGATTATTATCATTATTGTTGTTGTTGTTATTGTTATTATCTTCTTCGGTGAGTTACGTCAGGACGATCTGATATTGATTGCTCCCTTTGGACCCCCCCCCCCCCCCCCCCCCCCCCCCCCCCCGGCCAGGGCTGTGACAGAATGCACTGACTGAGGTTGTGTACAAGAAGACCGGAATGAGTGGTGTGGGCGTCATGCCCATTAATTTGATTTCAATTTATGTTCTTCATAGCCCAGCCAAACCACAGGGGGCCAAATAAAGAGCTGTCACATTATCAAAATGGATGGACGTACATGGGGACAGAGGAGATGAGGGAGGAGAGAGAGAGAGAGAGAGAGAGAGAGAGAGAGAGAGAGAGAGAGAGAGAGAGAGAGAGAGAGGAAAGAGGGGGCTCGCGGGCGGGAGGGGGCACAGAAAGATAATACATCAAAAAACTAAGCGAATTCACACATCTTCAAGCCTTTGTCTGCTAAAAGAAAAACAAATGACAGCTGAGATGAAAATTTATGCTTTTTTGTGTTTATTCAATAAAATCGTTTTTCAGTGAGCTAGAAGAGAGAGAGAGAGAGAGAGAGAGAGAGAGAGAGAGAGAGAGAGAGAGAGAGAGAGAGAGAGAGAGAGAGAGACGAGCACGGGAAAATGAGTAAGAATCGCTAAAACAGTTGGTCGTAACTTTACGTTAACAGGAAACCACAAAACTGTCAAAGTGATTCATTCTCATGGAGTTACAACCCACTTGTGTAAATCACGTCAAGTTACGACCCATTACACGACGAAGTGCCCCTCCTTCATCGTGAGATTACGACCAGTTACACCGCAAAGTGCCTCTCCTTCATCGCGAGGTTACGACCAGTTACACTCACAAATTGACCTCAATGTGAGAAGAGTGCTTTCCCTGGATGATGGGTTGGGTGGACGGAGGACGGGGAGTATTGACAGGGGAGGGGTAGGGATGGGGGGGAGGAAGGAGGACGGGGAGTTTTGGCAGCCCTTCTGCAATTCCACCGTTTACGTGATTTTTATTTTGATTAGAGAAAAATCAACAAAAACCAGTAAAATCAACTACTCTCTTTTCCGTTTTGGTTCGAGTGATTCCTTCTACATCTACTGTCAATCCAATTCAATCAGTATGCATTGTTTATCACGCATTATCGTCTGTGGCATCAACGGAAAGTCAAAGTTTAAAACACTCTTTTTAACACCACAGCTGTTCTTGCCATTTTCCGTCAGCGCAGAGTGCACTGTTGAATTTTCAACAACACTGGCAAAACTTGAATGAGAAGAGTTTTTAACATGTTACAATTGTAATGTGGCCAACGACAAGTGCTGTCATTTTGTTGAAAGTTGTGTTAGCAGTCAAAGCTTGTTCAGCCCATGAAACCTTCCACTTTCACCAAAGAGGCTCTGTAAAGGTTTTCATGCCATTGAATTCCAAGTTTTTATTTGGATTGGTTTTGTTTTGTTTTCCCAAAGGAACCTTGACAATTGCCTGTATGCCCAATTGTCTGCTGACTTCCAAAATGCGCAGCCAAGAAGGTCGAGCAATTAACATTTGATTCTTTTGTTTTTGCTAGCTTGTACTTTTTTTCTCTTAAAATTATATTGTTTTGATCTGTTTTTATGATTAGACAACGAAGACGCCAAGTACTATTACCATTTCTACCCTCTTCTGTTCGATTTTATATGAATATTCAAATTTTAGTCGTCGTTCAACAAAAAGAGTAAGAACCCCCAGCACAGACACCCACACACACACACACACACACACACACACACACACGCACGCACGCACGCACGCACGCACGCACGCACGCACGCACGCACGCACGCACGCACGTACGCACGCACGCACGCACGCACACACACACACACACACAACACACACACACACACACACACACACACACACACACACACACACACACACACACCTATCTCAAATAGAAATACGAACGCAATAAATTCTAATGGAACAGTAGAAAGCTTCATATCCTATGATCCAAAATTGTCATGGAAGGCATACAATAGCAACAACCGCAGCAGCAGCAGCAGCAGCAGCAGCAACAGGAACAGCAATAATTAGAAGAATAATGTTAACGACAATAATAAGAACGTTGTTCTGTTTCTCCTGTTAAGTCATATGTACACATTTGGATGCTAAAAGTTCCTGTAAACAGGAGTCTTCCTGTTTTTGTTTTGTTTTGTTTTGTTTTCAGCACTAAATTTTTGTCCTTTTTTGTAACAAATCTGATTCACCTTTTACATGTTCAACCGTGAAAAATCCATGTAAGGAAAGAACGAACATCTAACTGATTCAGGAAGTAAAAGAAACGTACCTATTTCAAAGATCATGAAAGAAACGAAGTTAATTCTATGAACGCCAAAGGAATGCGAATGATCCTAAAAATGCATTCAAATAAATACTCAGTAAGTGAGAGAGTTTGGGAAAACGGATGAAGAATAAGGTGGGATGGCGCACAAATGTAATCGATTCTAAAAACACAAAAAGAAACGTGGTTGAATCGACTAACGCAACAGAAACGGGATTAATTCTGAAGGCGTATCAGAAACCTGATGGATTCTTTAAAAAAAAAAAAAAAAAAAAAAAAAAAAAAGAGAGAGAAAGTCGATTAATTTTAAGAACGCCATAGAAACGTTTTGTTTTTTTTTGTTTTTTTGGTGGTGGTTGTATTTTTTTTTTGGGGGGGGGGGGGGGGGGGGATTTAATAGGAAAGGAGGAGAGAGTGGAGAGAGTGGTGAGGGTGAGTGATATGATGGGGGCGTAGAAACGTGACTGATTCTAAAAACGCTACAGAAAAACAGGATCAGAAACGCAGTTCATTCTTAGAACGCATAAGAAACGCGACAGATTCTGAGAGGGCGACAATGAAACTCGGGGAGACGGCTCGGTATTGCTGCCGATCCATCATAACGGTAATGGAAAAAAGACCAGCGAACCAATTAAAAGCTCTCCCGCTTATCTCCACCCTCCCCAAGGACAAAAAAAAAAAAAGAAGAAGAAGGTGGAGGTGGAAAGAAGAGAAAAACAACAACGACAGTAACAAAGTCTAGTCATTAGAAGTGCTGTAGCAACATGAATATTCCAGAGTGGCGCAGAACTGACAATTACTGCCCGCGTGATTTAGTCACGTTCCCAGCTGACATATAGTATAGTGTTCTCTCATTGTCGTTATTGCATTTACCTTCTCTCCCATCCCATTTTTACACCCATCAACCACCATTTCGCAATGTCTATAATAATGTCTATATGTTTTTGTCATGTAATTTGTTCGCGTGATATATCTTTTATCTCTTGTTTCTTGTCTCATAGGAACGGGGAGGGGAAGAGGGGACGAGGTAAAGAAGATGGACAGCATCACGGGGAGGGAAGAGGGACGAGGTAAAGAAGATGACAGCATCACCAAGAATGAGACAGAGAATCTGAGTATCACAGAAAGAAATGTGACCGACACAGACACGTGGAAAGAATGACGACAGAGACAGAGAAAGAAATGTGACCGACACAGACACGTGGAAAGAATGACGAGGACAGAGAACAGAGACCGACAGAGAAAGAATGACGAGAACCAGAGAAAGAAACGTGACCACACAACACGTGGAAAGAATGACGAGAACAGAGACAGAGAAGAAAGGTGACCGACACAGACACGTGGAAAGAATGACGAGAACAGAGACAGAGAAAGAAAACGTGACCGACACAGACACGTGAAAGAATGACGAGAACAGAGACAGAGGCAGAAACATGATCAAAACAAGTATAGAAAGCAGGATGACAAATATAGGGAAAGAAAAAAAAAATAATAAAGAGGCAGATGGAAAAAAAATATGGAAGAAAAACAACAAGAACAAAAAAACAACAGAAACAGACCTAAAAAGAAACGTTTACAACATGGAGACAAACAAGAAAAGAAACGTGACCAAACTAGAGATGTTCAGAGGCAGACATGAGACAAACTTAAATTCAAGACAGAGAAGAAACACGACCAAGACAGAGACAGACAAAAACCGAAACGGGACCATTGTATGACAAAGAAAAAAACGAACCAACACAGAGACACACACAATGAAAGAAACGACCGACATGCAAAGACATGAGCTAAAAACAACAACAACAACAACAATAATAATACAAACAAACAAACAAAGACAAAGATACTTCATCAACACAGACACAGATAGTCAAAGATCTGTCAACACTTGACCAGCATGGAAATAGAGAAAGAAAAACGGTAAACACTTCATCAACACAGAAAAAAATGATCAAAAATCTGTCAACACTTGACCAACATAGAAACAGAAAGAAAAATGGACACAAAGGCGAAGAGACGTGACTGTTACAGAGAAAGAAACGCGAACCGCAAAGAAACAAAGAAAGAACACGTGAAAAAAGCAGTGAAAGAAAAGAACACGAAAAAGAAACTCGACCACAGACACAGCCGGAAAAAAAGAAACTTGACCAATGTAGAGACTGACAAGGACAGAAACAGGCCCAACACAAAGAGAAACAGAGAGAGAAAAAACAGACCACCACAGACAAAACAAAAGAAACGTTATTTACCAACCTGGCATTAGAGAAAGAATACTTGACTAACATGGGGACAGAGAGAAATGAAATGCGACTAACATAGTATCAGACCAAGAAATCTACATGACTGATAATGCAGACAGAACCGAAAAAGAAACGTGAATAAGATGGAGACATGTGTAGTAAGAAACATGACAAACATAGAGACAGACAAGGAAATAGAGACATGTATAATAAGAAACATGACAAACATAGAGATAGATAAGGAAACAGCCAGTAAACAAAAAAAGAAGCAGAGAGCTAGACGAGGCTAATGTTGAGACCACTGCCCCAAAGAACACCCCGGTGATCACCAGAGAGTCTGGCCATCAGTGTACAGCTAATACTCTTGTGGCTGGATGGGGATCGTTTTTGTGAAGCTAATACCTTTTTGTGGTCTGGCACCCGTAAATGCGAGGCTCGTGTCCATGCTTTGAATAACTCGATCCCACACAAGCTGGAGAACTCACTGCAGCACACGGGAGAATGGCGTAGATCAGATTGTGTATTCTTTTTGTAATGTATGTTCTGTGCTACTGGCACTGCCGAAGTCGGTAAGGTAAGGCTTCCCCCCCCCCCCCCCCCCCCCCCTTCCTCTCAGCCCATTGTCACGACTCCCCATTCCCTTTCCAGCCTATCCTTCCGTCCCTCGCCCTACACACACACACACACACACACACACACACACACACACACACACACACACACACACACGCGCGTGCGCGCGCGCGCGCGCGCGTGTACGCGCGCATATAGGCTTGCACACAAATACACACACATGCTCTCATACACACATACGTACACATACGCGTGCATACACACACACACACACACACACACACACACACACACACACACACACACACATATATATACAAAACGCAACACGCACATATAGACGCAACACACACACACACACACACACGCACGCACGCACGCACGCACGCACGCACGCACACACGCACGCACACACACACACACACACACACACACACACACGTCTTATATCACTTTTAGAGAACAGACGTTAAACAGAATAACACAGCAGCAGCAGCAGCAGCAGCGGCAGCAGCATCAACAACAACAACAACAACAACAATACACACATAGAGCTTTTTTTCGCCTGCCCCTTTATATATATATGGCCTTCGTTTGGTTCTATCAGGCTCAGCAGGATTCGCTAATTCATGGGACTGTCACTGGACGGATGTAACGTCGCATTTCACGCACCGGCTCCACGACTCAGCGATCATTGTCGTCAACAGGAGACTTCGTGGTTGGTGTGCAGCTGCTTCAGAACAGACATCACTGATCACCACGGAAGTGACTGGGCTGCTCTCATTTTTGCCGCCTTCACATGAACAACAGGGTCTCTGCACCTCTGTACAACATGGACTGTGTCAAGAATACAATGGAAGACTCACTGTCAGGGATGTATCAAATACAGAAAAGACATTGATCCTTAACATACAGAAAGA
>JADBJO010000250.1:197500-207500 GCA_016801955.1 Conus betulinus | reverse complement strand
CCACCACCACCACTACTATCATCACTAACTCCACCTTCTTCAACAACAATTGCAACCACCACCAGCCCCCCCCCCCCCCCCCCTTCCCCCTGATAAAAGCACACTGGTGTGATGTTGACATCCTAACGGTGAAATTGAAAATAGTCATATGAGCCTAAAAAATGACAAAAAAAGGAAAGAAAACAACAGAAAGAAATCTATGATAATTGAAACTGGTAGCAATTAAGAAAAAGACAGACAGAGAACCAGGGAGAAAGAGATGTGAACTTTGATGTTAAAGTTGTCTGTCCAATACGTTCTGATACATGTGTTACATGGAGATCAGCAAACTGCTTCCAAACACTGCATTAACTGCATGGCCAATCAATGTGAACTCTGCTCATGCTGTATTGAGCTTCTTTCACAGACACAGACACTCTCTCTCTCTCTCTCTCTCTCTCTCTCTCACACACACACACACACACACACACACACACACACACACACGACGTTCTCTTGCATCAAAGATCAGAGACAGCTGTTTGTTTGTCCCACCCTCAGGGTTTCCTGAACTGGTCTGTAATTGGCTGTGTAGCCTGTGCCTGCTTGTTTGCCGCTTGGTTTGTTTGCCCCTCTTCACTCACTCTGGCCAGCCTCCCCTTCCCATAATCCCCTCCCAAAAATAGGGGCTCTGCAAATGGCCGTGCTCTCCAAAAGTGTGAAGACGCTAGCAGGCTAAATGAAGGGTTCGTAACTCTCCATCCACGATGGAATCTATGGTACACCATTAGATTCAAAATCTGATAAAACTGTTTTCTTTGTGAAAAGAGTGCTTGTTATCAGGAAAAAAACGATAGTTATTCGTTTCACATGTGTCATGAAATGAAATCAGTCAATACAACAGATCCTGATGTTTCATATTTACTCGTTTTCTCTGATTTTTTTTGTCCCAATACATCACCTTTCAAAAATGAATAATGGTAATAATAATTCCACGTCTTGCTTGAGTCATCACATTGCTTTCTTTCATTTCAATCGTTATGATACGTCTTCACGATTGATTATAATTGCCTTCTTGTGCAAATGTTTGTCTCTATGTAAGCATTTTTCTTTCATCTAATAATTATCCTTTTCTCACAGCAATACTATTTTCATGGGGAAAAAAGCAACTGTGATCTTTTGGAGCCAACAAGCTCCCATAAGAATCATCTCCAATGATCGACCCTGATTGAGGCTTTGCTGTGGATGGCCACTTTGGCGTTTAACAGCTCGTTGGGGAGACGAACATTTTGGGCGTGGAAGGGAACAGACGGGAAGGATGGACGTGGGAAGCTGGAGGGAGAAAGGGGTGGAGACAGAAGGGAGTGGGTGGGGATGGAAAGCAGGGTAAGAAAAACTTTGGAGTGGTGGCGATACCTTCTTCTGTGTGTGTGTGTGTGTGTGTGGTGTGTGGGGGGGGGGTGTGTGTGTGTGTGTGTGTGTGTGAATAAAGTCAATGGTCTTGACAGTTAAGTCTTAGGAGGTAAACAACGTGTGATGGGGACGGGAAGGGAATTCCTCAGCTTAGCTGCTTTCAGACATTTTGTTTTTTCACGTTTAAAAGCAATGTAGGTCACATCTTTGACCAGCTTTTAAAAACTGGATTCAAGAGTGTTTTTTTTTTAATTCAGTTGCTGGTAATGTCAACACATAGAAGAATGCACAGCAGTATGCTAATTACAAGTTTTGTCTGTATCCCATGTTTAATATATCTGAAAATCTTGGTCTATATTTTTTACAAACTTCTGCTTCAGTATTTTCCTTAAGATACTCTTCTTATTTTCCTCGATCGGTCTGCTTGTCTGTCTGTTTGTCCATGTCTGTCTGTCTGTCTGTCTGTCTCTCCTCCTCCCTCTGTGTGTGTGTGTGTGTGTGTGTGTGTGTGTGTGTGTGTGTATATCTGTGTGTGTCTGTCTGCCTGTTTGCCTCTCTATGTAAAACAGCACAACCTACCATACCTTTACTAGACAAACACACATCCTCACTTCAATCAACCTGTTTTCAGGAATGGAAGCAGACGGGTATAGTAAAAGAGGCGGGGAAGGGGTGGACGGGGGTGGGGAGGGGGTGGGATTGGGGGAGAGGCTGCGGTGGAGTTGGAGTGGGGGACAGACAGCAACAGGTCGTGTTCATGACAGACGTTTTCCCCCCCAGGTGGTAAGAAAGGTTCCAGACGCCAGACAATTTCCTGGCAGCGAGCTTCGTTAGCCCAGGTACGTGGGTTGTTGTGCTTTCCTCCCACCCCTTCCCCCTCCCTCCCCGTTCTGTTGACGCAAACCGAAGGTGTTTTATTTGCAGACACATTAGTGTGTTCAGTGTGTGTTGGCAAGAAAAAGATGGAAGAAAATCCTTGTATAAACGAATTAGAAGTGTGAGGTGTGTGTGTGTGTGTGTGTGTGTGTGTGTGTGTGTGTGTGTGTGTGTGTGTGTGTGTGTGTGTGCGTGTCTGTGCGTGCGTGTTTGTTTGTGTGTGTGTGTGTGTGTGTGTGTGCGTGTGCGTGTGCGTGTGTGTGTGTGTGTTACGGTTTGGGTAAACGGAAGTGTTCTTTGAGGCAGTGTGCGTTCACCACATACAGAACAGTGAAGAGAAACTTTGTAATGAATCAGAAGAGATGGAAGTCACCCGAGAGGAGCTAGCTAGTGCTGAGATTGGCAAGTAGGATTATCAGATTTTTTTAGATTTAAGCTTGTTACCCTCCAGTTCAAGCAAAGTGCTTGAAAGACACTTTTCTGGGCACTAGTGTCTGTCTGAAAAGCACTACGTGTGACGGCATACAAGCAATTCAGTTAAGGAGCTTCGCTGTGATTCTGGAAACATGTAGATTCAATCCTATGAACCACTGCATGGTGTTAGATTTACAGTACAATACCACCAGTGCAAAGAGTTGGTCATACCCCCCTCTCTGGTACTGCAATCTGTCTTTTTTTTACTTGCTGTCACGCTGTCTAAACGCAGAGCTGTACTTGTCAAAAGAGCGGAGCTAAGAAAATGTGCATAGCAGAAAAAGACATGCGTGACGGTGGTGGGAATAAACAAAGCCTGTGGGCCATGTTATTTCACCTCGGGTGGCCAGACATGTTCTTGGCATCGACGAGTGTTAGTTCAAGTCTAGAACAGTGGGCCTGTCCATTACGTGTTCTGTTGGGACGTTTCGTTTATTCATCCGTGTATTTATCTATATCGTTTGAAGAAAATGTGTGTGTGTGTGTGTGTGTGTGTGTGTGTGTGTGTGTGTGTGTGTGTGTGTGCGCGCGCACGCATGTGCGTGTGCGTGTGCGTGCGTGCGCGCGCGTGTGTGTGTGCGTATGCGTGTGTGTGTGTGTGTGTGTGTGTGTGTGTGTGTGTGTGTGTGTGTGTGATGTTTACTGCACAGCGCTTTGAAATCCCCGTCAGGCTCAGAGAGGAAAGCATTCAACAAATATCCACAACCACACCACCACCAGCACCATCTGCACCATCATTACCATTCTTTTTCTTCTCCCTCCTCTTGCTGTGTCTGTCTGTCTGTCTGTCTGTCTGTCTGTCTGTCTGTCTGTCTGTCTCTCTCTCTCTCTCTCTCTCTCTCTCTCTCTCTCTCTCTCTCTCTCTCTCTCTCTCTCTCCCCCCAGGCTGCCTTTCAGCAAGACGGAGCATTTTGAAAAAGCTCTCTTCGGTCTTTAATCCATTAGAAATCGTTTCTAAACTGCTACCATATATCTTTTTCCTAATGAGGTCACTATCCTTCTCCATTTGCTCAATAGCGTAGATGGTCAGAAAATGAAAGTGGCAGTCAATAAAAGGTGGGTGGGTAGCACATGTAGGCTGCTAGCCAGCAATTTTTTTAATCTGCGTTTTTGTGTACTGATCTTACTTTAACGTTGTGTCGCCTCTCTGTTTTAAGATTTGTCGTTTGGCCTGTGTATTGTTCTGTGGGTTTCCATTACAATGAATCGAAATGATGGTTTGGGGTATTGTACGTGTCAAGCGTCTTCGGTTGCTCCATTTTCTGCTGCTACAGCCTGAACGTTGCCTTCTTTACCATTCTCTCTCTCTCTCTCTCTTACCATTCTCTCTCTCTCTCTCTCTCTCTCTCTCTGCCTCTCTATGTACACACAAAAAAGAGCGCACACACACACACACACACACACACACACACACACACAGAGACACACAGAGAGAGAGAGAGAGAGAGAGAGAGAGGAGAGAGAGAGAGAGAGAGAGAGAGAGACTCAAGAGAAGACTGACAGACTGACGGAAACACACACACACACACACACACACACACACACACACACACACACACACACACCACACAAAGGCACACACATAGAGTGAGAGAGAGGCGAGAGAGAGAGAGAGAGAGAGAGAGGGAGGGAGAGAGAGAGAGAGAGAGAGAGACTCAACAAGGCTGACAGACTGACGGACAGAGAGAGAGGGAGAGAGAGAGAGAGAGAGAGAGAGAGAGAGAGAGAGAGAGAGAGAGTGGAGGAGGAGGAATCCAGTTTCTAAGCCTTGAGAAAATGATAACAATAAACTTGAATTGCAAGCCCCTGGTAAGACCTGTCACATGGTCCTGCCATTCCCTCCCGCCCATCTAGCTACACCTCCCCACCTAGCACCCACTCCCCCTGGCCACCCCCATCCCACCGTTCCCATTCCTTCTGGTCGTACGCTTTCTCCTCTCCACCCCTGAGCACCCATGCCTCATGACCGGCAGCATCACTGCTGAGCACACATTGCAAGTCGCTGTCAACATGGACATGATCTCTTAGCGTCCACTGTCTCCATCCTTCTTTCCGCCCCCCCCCCCCACCCCTGCCATATTTTCCCCCCCCCCCCCCCCCTCTCTCTCTCTCTCTTCTCTCTCTCGCCCCTCAGACCCCCCAAACTTTTATTTTTTTTTCTTAGTTCTTAGGGGTTTTAAAATTCCATGCATTCTATCTCTCTCTCTCTCTCTCTCTCTCTCTCTCTCTCTCTCTCTCTCTCTCTCTCTCTCTCTCTCTCTCTAAAAATCTCTCTCTTTTCTTCTTTCTTCAAAAATATTCTTTGCTGGTCTTTTTTGTTGTCTGTGCCATTCTGACCTAATCTGATCTGATTTTTTCCCCTTTATGTTCTTGCTGTCATTCTTTTCTGTTCTTTTCTGCCTTTTCTTCCTCTTCGTACCTATATGTGTTTCATTCTTTTCTATTTATGACTGAGGAAAATGCATGAAAGATATATGGGATACACAAAGGGTAAAAATAGGAAAAAAGACAGAAAGCATGCATTTCCATTCAACCTAGAACAAAATATATTAATCGTGATATTATGTTCATTTATCATTTTACATCGCCACAAGTTTCTTGTACGAATGCCCCCCAAAAGATAAAACACAGCCTGAACCCTTTTCTTGCTCAATTCCTGTAATTCGGCTAGTCTTTTCTTCAGTAGCCTTAAGATTCGCGACCAGAAAGGATACTCAAAGTGTCGAAGATGACTTTGTTGTCGCACTAACACTTAGGACCTGTCTGATATGAGCAAATGTGCACCAGTGCTTCCATCCTTGGCTTGTACTCCCTGTCTACAGTCCTTCCTGCTCTGGAATGATGTAGCGTATTAACAGGGCAGAGGCTTGGTTTCTAAGATGATGGAATTCAGCCTTTCATTCCTTGAAAAAAAGGTGGTAGTTGTAGAGATATAGGAATGAAAGCATTGTACCATTTAAGTCGTATCAAGGCTATTGAAGAGAGAGAGAGAGAGAGAGAGAGAGAGAGAGAGAGAGAGAGAGAGAGAGAGAGAGGAGAGAGAGAAGGAGAAGGAGAGGAGGAGAAAGAGACAAAAGAAAACCTGAAAAAAAAAACGCTCAAAGACATGTCTGTCCATCTATCTATTGATAGAAAGAGATGAGGAAAGAAATTCATAAAGAAAAAAATTATGGGGAAAAAAGTAAAACAAATAAAAAAAAAAAACAATGACAAGAACTAATTGTAGCATGTACGACCAGAAGAATAAAAAAAAAAAAACCCACAAGAAAACAACGACGACGACAATGAACAGATGGTAGAATAACAAAGACACTTTATCCCTGATGAATGCTCCCTTCAAAGCATTCAGTTGTTGCCACGTCCTCGCCAACACATGGAATCGGAGATTCTGGTGCACCCCTAGAAGTCTGCATCCACGTGGCATTATCTATGATATGAATGATCTTTCATGAACGTTTTCTTTTAGTTCTTAGATTTCCCGATTTAATCCTACAGCCCACATCCCCAGCTCTGCGTCATCTCTGTTCAGTACCCTTCCTTCCTGAGGGCAACTGTCTGCGTGATGGTGTCTGTTAGCTTCTGTCTGTCTGTCTGTCTGTCTCTATATTCTCTCTCTTTCTCTGTCCTCCCTCTCCTCTCTCTCTCTCTCTCTCTCTCTCTCTCTCTCTCTCTCTCTCTCTCTCTCTCTCTCTCTCTCTCTCTTGCTCACTTGCTGCATTTTGCTTTATTCATGCCATCCTGTTTGTTTGCTTCGTGTTTTATTTTCTCAGTTGCCTGTCTCCTTTGTCTTTCGGTGCACGGCTGTCTGGACCACAAATCCTATTCTTGAAAGAAAGACTGTAAAGCAGAAGTGGACAAAATGAACAAAAAAAGATATGGAGAAAAAAAATATGAAGAAAGAAAATAACGTAGAAAACAAAAAGTGAGAGGGAAAAAATGGAACAGAGAAATGGAAACAAAATGAAAAGAGAAACCGAGAACAAAAACTAACAGATGCAATCCAGGTGCTTTTCGCATTGTTCCTTTATTTTTTTCACTCTCCTGTATTTTTCCACTTCTCTTCCTTTTTTCTCTTCTGTCTTTCTTTCGTTCTGTCTTTCTTTCGTTCTGTCTTTCTGTCTTTTTTTGCCTTCCTTCTGTCTGTTTATCTGTACCTCTTTCTACTACATTTCTTATCTTTCTGTCTTTTCTTTCTTTTGCCTTTAATAAGTAGAATACAAAGACATGCAGAGACAGACAGATCATGATGAATGAACTAATGCAGAGCATAAGAGAAGCGACAAAAAGGAAAAGAAAAGAAACAAAGCTGTGCGACATAACTAGATAAAGAGAAAGACAACTGGGCCAATAAACAGGGAACTGAACCATAAGATACCAGAGGGCATGATCAATAACCAACTGTTTGACGAAACGCTTTCTCGCAAAATTGTCTCCACTGAAAAGGCAGACAGAGAACACAGCCACACCAATATCAATCCTTACGAAAAGTACCGCCCAGCACTCTAATTTCAGTGGATTCTTGGGTGGATTCCTTCTTTTTGTGTCTGCTTGTAAGACGGAGGGGGAGAGGGAGCTCTCTCTCTCTCTCTCTCTCTCTCTCTCTCTCTCTCTCTCTCTCTCTCTCTCTCTCTCTCTCTCTGTCCATAAAGGAAGATTCAAATGCCAACAAGAAATAGTTTTTAAGTGAGTCTTGACTCTCTCTCTCTCTCTCTCTCTCGTCTCTCTCTCTCTCTCTCTCTGTCTCTCTCTCCATAAAGGAAGATTCAAACGCCAACAAAAACAGTTCTTAAGTGAGTCTTGACTATTTACTGAAAGCTCTTTTGAACAAAGATAATGATTTTGGGCCAAACTTTCACGTGTGGAAAAGGCGACTATTTCTTTCCCTCCTACCCCTCATCTCTTTTTTCTTCCTTTCTCTCTGTCTCTCTGTCTCTGCCTCTGAGTGTGTGTGTGTGTGTGTGTGTGTGTGTGTGTGTGTGTGTGGTGTGTGTGGGTGGGGGTGTGAGGGTGGGTGGGTGGGAAGGGTGTGTGTGTTGCTATTGAAAGACAAGTTGCGATGTTAGCCCAGTGGATAAAGCATTGTCCTCTTGATCCAAGCTTGGTTCAATCCCCTAAGGATACAGCCAGGACAGAAGAGATTTTCTCTGCAGACTGCAACCTCCTCCACGTGCATGCGCGCGATAGCGTGTGTGTGTGTGTGTGTGTGTGTGTGTGTGTGTGTGTGTGTGTGTGTGCGTGCGTGCGTGCGTGCGTGCGTGCGTGCGTGCGTGTGTGTGTGTGTGTGTGTGTGTGTGTGTGAACAATTTATAGTAGTGGGGGGAAAACAAGTGCAGTTAACAATTCCTCTGCCATTACATTAATGACCTGACAAAGTCTTTTTTTTTTTTAAGGGGAGGGGTAGAAATGTGTGAAGCTAAGAAAATGAGATTGAACAATCGGGGAAATATGTTGAAATGATAAAATCCTTCACTAGCAGCATATGAAGACTACTGAAATCACTGGCATCCATCTTGAAGACACAGCCATTCATTTTGCCTGCTCCAAGGGTCTTTTGTCTACTGGATGGAACTCATCATATATTTTTTTTTAAACCACCACTTGTCGCCACTACTACCAACCGTGCATGCCGGTGAAATCACACACCATCAGTCAAAAAAGAGTACATCATCAAGTGCTGTGAAATGCTGACAATTTCACCACCTTCTCTACCACTACCACAATCAACAACAAAAAAACCAGCCCCCAGAACATGCACATTGGTTTAACGTTTAGGTATATGTCCCAGCCATGGAATATAGATATTTTAATGGCGAAAATAAAATTGGTCACATGGGCCTATATTACCACCACCACCACCACCACCCCAAAGGAAAAAAAAATCTTAGCAGGCGTGAAGGTTGTAGGAATGACAGAAACAGAGAACAGAGAACCAGGGAGAAAGAGATTTGCTCTGTGATTTTGACTGTTGCCTGTCCATGATGTTCTGAGATATGTGTTACATGGGAAGAAACAAACTACTTCCGAACACACGTGGTGGCGCCCTCCGGAGGGAGAGCTCACTCACGCCGGCTCCGCGACTAAGCAATTATTGTCGTCAGTAGGGGGCTTAGTAGGTGGTGTCCTGCGTATGTTAGATCAGAACAGGCGCCAATGAACACCACCGAAGTGACTCGGCGGCAGTGCAGTGTCTCCTCGGTGGGTTGCCTCTTGACGACTTGACATTGACTGCTCCCTGTGGATGCCGGTGCCGGGGCTGCGGCCGGGGCCGACGGGGGGGCTGTGGACTGTGGACGGGTGTCGGAATGAGCGGCGTGGGTGCACTGCCTCTGAAGGTGGTCAGAGGTTGGGACAGCAAAAAAAAAAAAAAAAAAAAAAAAAAAAACTACTTCCGAACACTGCATGAACAGCATGAAGAATGGAAGTTAACGTTGCTTATGTTTCATCGAACTTCTTTCACAGCCACACACACACACACACACACACACACACACACACACACACACACACACACACACACACACACACACAGAGAGGAGAGAGAGAGAGGAGAGAGAGAGAGAGCATCAGAAGACGTTCTCTTGCATCAAAGATCAGAGACAGCTGTTTGTTTGTCCCACCCTCAGGGTTTTCCTGAACTGGTCTGTAATTGGCTGTGTAGCCTGTGCCTGCTTGTTTGCCACTTGGTTTGTTTGCCCCTCTTCACTCACTCTGGCCAGCCTCCTCCTCCATAAATCCCCTCCCAAATAGTGCTCTGCAAATGACTGTGCTCTCCGAAAGTGTGAAGACGCTAGCAGGCAAATGAAGGATCCGGAACTCTGCATCACCATGGAATGTATGGTAAATCGTTAGTCTCAAAACTTGATAAAACCATTTTTTCACGAAACCAGTAATTTTTATCAGGAAAAACTATAACAGTAATAACAAGAAAATACTTGTGATGGTGATGATGACAATAGTACCTTTTATATAGCACAGTACCCCACTATATAGGCTCAAAGTACAGGAATCATACACATATACAAATGCTAAAGGATTTTCAAATGTAGACAACAAACAATCTAATGCATTATGCTCTGATATTAATGGGCTATGTTGCAAGTCTCATAAAACAGGTGTATCTTCAGTTCAGATGATGTTCAACTTTTAAATGTCTGTGATGATGAGAGAGACAGACAGTGATGGTGATCATCAGCCATTTCACCACACATGTTCTAGAAGAAAACAGCACACAGCAGCTTTCCAGCACTGACTTGTGAGA
>JADBJO010000250.1:180000-182500 GCA_016801955.1 Conus betulinus | reverse complement strand
AAGTGTTGGAGCATTCCCGGTCAGAATCTTGTGCATCATTAGTCCTTTGTTGTATTTGAGTCTTTGGCTGAATGGAAGAATGTGAAGATGTTTATAATCAGAGCTTTCGAGGCTAGTTTTCTTCAGAAGGATTAATTTTAGCGCTCGTTTATGTAGGCTGACAATGGTTTTAGTGTATTTGCACTTGCAGAGTCCCAAATAGTCGATGCATAATCAACATAAGACTGAATATGGGCATGGAAAAAAAGTTTTTCGTGAATGAAAGTCAAGAAAGAAAGTGTTTGATTTTGGTGAGCTGGTAAACTTTCTGGGAAAGCCTTTTGCACAGTAAAGTTATGTGGGGATTCCAGCTGAGACTATTGTCAATTATTAGTCCTAATACTTTATGATCAGTAACTTGTTCCACAAGTATATTATTGAGGTGTATAGGAGGGAAATCATCGGTGAGCTTTTGTCTTTTTTGCCTAGTTGTAATGTACATCAGTTTAGTTTTTTGCGGATGAAGTGACATGTGATTTAGTTCGGTCCATTTTACAAGATCGTTGGTACTCTCTTGCAAATGTTTTGAGAGACTGGAAGGATCAGTATGGCTGGTGTGAATTGTGGTGTCGTCTGCAAAGAGGTCGCATGTAGATCTCACATGTAGGGGTAGGTCATTAATGTAGATTGAGAAGAGTAGCGGGCCTAAAATGGAGCCTTGTGGAACGCCATACTTAAGAGTTGTTACAGAAGAGACAGTCGTCCCTAATAAGACGCATTGTTGTCGTTTTGTGATGTATGATTTTAGAAGGATAAGGGCGGATTTTGAGAGACCGTATATTTCCAGTTTTCGAATAATGAGATTGTGGTCAATGACATCGAACGCTTTTCTGAAATCAACGAATAAGACACCACAATATCTGTTGTTTTTAATACTATCAAGCCACACATCTACAAGATTGATTAATGCAGAGAATGGCAGGAATGTTTCTGTCTGAAACCAGACTGTCCGGGATGAAGCAAATCGTACTTGTTGAAGTGATGAAGGATGTGTTTATTTAAATGCTTTTCTAGTGGTTTTGAAAGGATAGATATGATTGATATTGGTCTGTAGTTTGAAGGATCAGTATTATCACCAGATTTATGAATGGGTATAACTTTTGCTTTTTTGAACGCATTTGGAAAACAATTTTTATCTATGCACAAATTAAAGATATACGTTAACGTGTCAGTTATAACTGGAGCCGAGAGTTTCAGAATTTTGCCATCTATGCCATCTAGTCCACGTGTTCCTGACTGTTTGAGATGAAGTAGGTACTGATACACCTCGTGCACAGTTATGGGTGGAATGTGTAGTTCAGACGTGATTTTTTTGTCATGACAAAATTGATGGAGTTCTTTAAGTTCGTTAGAGCTTGAGTGATCAGTAGTAACAACTGTATCTGGAATGGTAGAGAAGTGAGTGTTAGTTGTTCAGCAGAAATACCTTTGATAACAGTTGATTTTGAAGAAGAACTGTTATTGTTAAGCTGGTTTATTGCTTGCCAAACCAGTTTTGGATTTTGTTTGGAAGTTAGTAACTCGCGATAGTATTTTGTTTTTTTTTCCCTGCGCTTCTGAGAGTTTATTGCATTTCTTAGTGATCTTGATTCTTCTTCATAGCCATGTTCTTTCAAAAGTCTCTAAGGTAGCATGCATGCCTCCTGTAATTCTTTCGTGTACCACGGTGGTTTGGGAATATGCTTTACTCTGATTGTTTTTAATGGAGCATGTCTATTATAGACTTCTGTAAAAATTTCGATCCAAAAGTCAATCGCTGAATCTGGATCAGTAATATTGTATACTTTATAAAGTTCTGAGTTCATTAAATCAAACAAAAAATTTTGTTCATTAAATTTTGAAAGCAACGATAGGTTGGTTTTGTGGCCTGGTTTTGGGATTTTCACTCCATGTTTAGACCATGTAACACACACTGGGTAATGATCACTAGAAGAGAAGACTGGTACACAAGCTTCTAGTATGTTATTTTCATTTGAGACATAGATATGGTCAATGATTGTCTTTGAAGTTGGTGTGACTCTGGTGGGTGTTTTGATGATCTGATGTAAATTCAACACCCTTATCGTTTGGCTCCATTGGCTGTTTTTGGTTTCATAAGATCTACATTGAAGTCGCCGAGTAAAAAACAATCTCTTTACATTCTAAGGAAACTGCGTCCATCATAGTAACAAATTTATCAGTCAGCTGACTCTTTCTGCTGGGTTCCGATAGCAAAACCCGATTAAAATGGATCGTGATTTGTTCAGTGCGATTTGTATCCACACTGCTTCTACGTCATGCTGTTCTAGGTGGGAAAGTCTCTTGAAGTTGAGAGATTCACTGACATACACTAGAAGACCTGTCTCTTTGTCTTTAATAGGGTCTTTTCGAACAATGTTATAACCTGGGACTGATACATCTTTATCGCTAATGTAGGTATTTAGTCTTGATTCGGAGAGACCCAGAACATGGAATGGCTTTT
>JADBJO010000250.1:167500-170000 GCA_016801955.1 Conus betulinus | reverse complement strand
GTCATCCATACCAACAGCCAAACTGGCCTACTCTAACGAAAGTTGGTGATAGGATTTTACGTGTGTTCAAGATGTTACGCGTGAGTTCACACACGCAACCTTGGAGTCAGAACCAAGGTTAACCAAGCGCAGGATCACCAAGATTGCGAGTCTGGCGCTCTACCACTGGGTTATTCTGGCCCCCAAATTCAGTGAATGACATGATTTAGTTTAAGGCTACCACAGGACGGTTTTGATCTTGATTCTGAGTCGTAGTTATACGATTATAGCCCAGCCGACCAAGGGGGCCATGTTTAAGGATGAATGTGCGGAAACAAAATGAAAAACTAAAAATAATTAAGTCCTTTGTTTCATCTATGTTGGTTCCGTTCCCGTATAATGCAAAACATTATCAGAGTGAGTGTGCCAGTACACCACACATTAGTACATTAACAAACCCAGACACTTTGTATCAATTGCCAAAACACTAAAATCAGCAAAAATATGTCCATTTGTAAGAGAACATACAGACTATGCATGGTTTGTAAGAGATTGGTTGGGAAAAAAAAGAAAAAAAAAAAAAAAAAAAGTAGTAGAAAATTGTTTTTTTTTTTTTTTTTTTTCCGCTTTTTGTTTTTTTGGCAGATGAAGAGGACAGTGTGAAGCACCAAAAAATGAAGAGGTGGATAAAAAAAATAAAAAAAATTAAAAAATAAATACAAAAAAAGAGGGAAAGAAACAAATCACCACCTTAGGTGCCCCATTGAACCGAGAAACTGATGCCCCCCCCCCCCAAAATGAATAAATTAAAAAAAAGGATGAATGTGCGAGTAGTGACTTGCCGTTGACAAATTTTTGGAGTCTCAGAGGAGCAAGGGCCGTAACCACAGTCAGTTCTGGCCAGCAGACTCAGTTCTGGGCAGTTTGCCTTCAGTTGTGCCCATAGTCCGATGGTTTAGTGTTAAAAAGCATTTATGAATAAACACAATTTGTCGGTTTACTACAGGGCCAGCTTAATATTCCCTCCCGTTGATGGGTCCCCTGCTTGATACTCCCCTTGTTTAATACCCCCCCCTCCCCCCTGCACAATACTCCCCTTTGCCTATGCGCAAATGTCTTTGTGTGTGTTTGCACATTCTTGATCTTTAGCTGTGGTATGAGAAAGATTTCCTTTCGTAACCCCCCTCCCCCAGAACATAATTTTTTTCCGTTGTGTGGGCGGGGGAACATCATGCAGGGAGAATATTATGCACGGGAAAAGTCGAGCAGGGGATGAAATTGGGCTATCGAGCAGGGAGAGTATTGGGCTTCAAGTACTGGGAGGATTGAGCAGGGGGAATATGGAGCAGGAGGGGAGGGAGGGTGGGGAGGGGGATACCGAGCGGGGAGTATTGACACACCCTCATTGCTAAAATACGCGGAGCAGATCTTGGCAACTCCGTCTCAATCAATGGGACTAGGAATTTAACAAAAAATGTATTTGTTTGTGACCGGTCTCCTGACTTTTGTTGAAGATAAATCTTGTAAGTCTGTGGTTTTATCCCCGTGTTCTGTTATGATCTGTCAATGAATGCAGGTATCCAGTGCATGCACAAGCGTTCAGATTTCAGTTTCATTCGTTAGCTATGTTTCATGACGCAAAAGTATTTCACGTTGGATGTCAGACTCATGTCTTTATCATCTGTCCTGGTGACAAGTTTCTTTGGAATTTCTAGAATGCACGAGTTATCCCACCTTTGTTGCCAAAAAAAAAACGGAACCAAATCGATTCTAAGTTTTTGCACTCGAAGAGATGACACATGGACTGTAAATCCATCTTGTCTACTCTCCGTTTCTCTTGTTTTGCTTTCATTTTCGACGCCATTTCCCCTGCACTGTCAGAAGTATTACCGGCAACTAAATTCCTGTGTTTGTTACACAGCTACACCTAGGCAAAAAAAAACATGTCGCTGTTCCCAACAGTCACACCATACAATTTTTGAGGGGGGGGGGGGGGGGGGGGGGGGGGGGTAGCGGGGGGGGGGGGGGGGGGGGGTTGTGGGCGGGCTGTTGAAACGGTTGGTTTAGTCAATAGATGAATGGAGCGGAGAGAGAAAAACAGTGTCAACAGTTCTGGTGACATTTAACGGGGGAGATTTAAGGAATCCTTAAGTCCTTCGAATGAGACTATAAACCGAGGTTCAGTGTGTGAATGCACGCATGACATCTTGCACGCACGTAAAATCCCATCACCAACTTTCGGAAGAGAAGGCCAGTTTTGGCCGTTGGTATGGATGACACGTTACACATAGCATGCACCCTGCGTGGAAATGAATGAAGGAAGTAAAGATGTTGAACGACATTGACTGGATGACACGGGAAAACGACTGAATGAGCGCCAGTTGGCAGCTCTTCAGTCGGCACTACCCAGGTAAGTAGCCCGTTGTGTAAAGGAGTGTGGGTTGTAAAGCGCTGAAGGCTTGGTAGCCGAGGATAGGCGCTATATAAGTATTCATAATAATAAGATAATACCAATGGGCAT
>JADBJO010000250.1:160000-162500 GCA_016801955.1 Conus betulinus | reverse complement strand
TGTGTCAAAAGATTACATTACAAATGATTTTGGTCAATATTTGATTAACATGTGTCAACACTTTGAATTAGTAATTCTGAATGGTTTTCTACCTGGTGATGAGAACGGTAACTTTACGTACATAGCCCATAACGGTTCAAGTATAATCGACTACTTTATTTCCTCCAGATGCTTAATTTCATTGTGCCGTGAGTTGAAAGTAACTCCACGAATAGAATCAAAGCATATGCCTGTTGAATTGAAACTTGCATTCTCAAACCCGAGTCAAAACATGATAGTTCCAAAGATTATAAAGTTCCAAAAGTATGTGTGGGATCCAGTGAAGGAAAATGATTTTATTTGTGCGCTTAGATCTGATGCTGTTACTTCAATTTTTGATGACGCTTTTGAACATATTGATACTGATATTGAACTTGCACTGGACAAATTTAACGAAGGTTTATATTTGTCTGGTCAATGCATGAGTAAAGAAATTGTCATAAGCAACACCAGGCGCAGTCCATGGTTTGATTTGGAATGTTCTGTTAAACGTCGCCAGGTGAGGCAGACACTAAGATTGTTCAACAGGGTGAAAGTCAATAATAGCCTTGGTGCTGCTGATCTGAGACTTAATTATTGTCAGTGCAGAAACCAGTACAAAGATTTGCTACGGGATAAGCAGCGGTTACATAGACAGCATGTTCTGCGTATTCTGAGCGAAAACGCCAGAGACTCCAAGCAATCTCTGGAGAACTCTGAAGTCTTTGAAAAATAGTTCTGCTGTCCCGAACTCGGTATCGAAAACAGTCTGGTTTCAGCACTTTAAATGTGTTTTTAATGATGATCTCACTGTATCTGATCTAAGTTCTCCGGAATGTCAATTTGACGATGATTATTTGCAGGATACTGTCAGTAATGTTGATTTTCTTGACCAAGACATCACTGAACAAGAGGTTTTGGATTCTTTAAAGGCTTTGAAGAGAAACAAAGCAGCAGGACCTGATGGATTAATTGGAGAATTTTATAAGTATGCTACACCTACTATTATCATTTTTCTCAAAAGCTATTTCAATAAGCTATTTGATTCTGGAACTTTTCCGTCTTCGTGGTGTGAAGTAGTGATCCATCCTTTGTATAAGAAAGGAGATGTAAATTCCCCGACAACTACAGGGGTATTTCTCTCCTAAACATTAGTGCAAAATTATACAGCTACATATTAAACAAACGGTTGACAAAGTGGATTGAGGTAATGGTGTAATAAACGATGCACAGGCTGGCTTTAGAAAGCATTATAGAACTACTGACCATATATTTACACTTCTTTCTCTCGTCCAAAAGCAACTTTCTAACCACAGGAAACTGTACGTTGCTTTTATCGATTTCAAAAAAGCTTTTGACCTGATAGATAGAGAAACAAAACTTTGGTCAGTCTTAAAGAAAAGGGGTGTAAAAGGAAGGATGTTCAACGCAATTAAAAGTATGTACTCTGTTGCCAAGGCTAGGGTTTAAGGTTGATGGAGATTTAACCGATTCTTTTATGTGTCCCCGGGGTTTTAAAACAAGGTGAAATATGCAGTCCGGTTTTGTTTTCACTCTTTATCAATGAACTTGCAGAAGAAATAATTAAGAACGGTAAACATGGCATCCCTTTATCTCCAGACTTAATAGAATTGCTGATTCTACTGTTTGCTGACGACGTCTCTGTTTCGATGTCTGTATGTCTGTCTCTTTGTCTGTCTTCTGTCTGCCTGCCTGCCTGACTGCTTGCCCCCCCCCCCCCCCCCCCCCCCCATCTCTCTCTCTCTCTCTCTCACTCTCTTTTGTTTCAAAGAAACAACAATGAAACGATGGGCTTATTGTCACATTCAAAATGATTGTAAAATAAATTCGTTGCGTTCGCCGAAAACAAACACAGTCAACAACACCCAACACAGTGTGATTGTGATGAGCTTTGACCTGTTCAAAAAGCTGTGAACGTTCACTCACACACGCTAACGTTCTCTTTGCTGGACAAGAGACGTGTTTGTTTCGACAGAGTGAACCCCCCCCCCCCCCTCTCTGTCCCCCCCTCCCTTGCTTCCTCTCCATCTGCTGTCCGTACCTTGAAAAGTCGCAATGTTCTCATATTCATGCATACCTACGTGCGTCCATGTGTGTGTGTGTGTGTGTGTGTGTGTGTGTGTGTGTGTGTGTGTGTGTGTGTGTGTGTGTGTTCTCTCTCTTTTACTTTTCAGCGAGGCAAAAAGTAACCTATCTTAAAAAAAAAAATAGCATGTAAGTGACAATTGCTCATTCCACTACCTCGTTAGAGATATATCTTTTGTAACTGCGTCTCCGTTGATTAAACCAGTTATCTTCGTTTTAAAAAAACTGTACTGATGACCAGACTACTGCCTTTTATTTAAGAGCAGTCTGTTGCTATATGGTTTTAAAGATATAAATGCAATGCTTCGTCGATGAATATAGGAATTTGATGTAGGGTACGAGCTTTCAGATCTTGATTGATTATTTTATTTATTTG
>JADBJO010000250.1:152500-155000 GCA_016801955.1 Conus betulinus | reverse complement strand
AGAATAATGAGATTAACGCGTATTAAATGGAGGCTGTCTCAAAAGACTGACTCAGGGACCGAAGTCTGCAGGGAATTTTGTAGAGATGGAGGCATCCTTAGCTTGTCTGACGTCAGTCGTGCAGTATTGTGTTTTTTGTGGACCTTGCATATTCTGGGGACACTAACCCAACATCAGCACACATTTTTGGTGTAATAGTAAACTCAACGAATTTCGTATACATGTCAATCAAAATAGAGAAACAAAGGTTACAGACCGGTGAAAGGTTACAGATCGGTATCAATCAAAAACCGGATATGTTCAGCTGTTGTTTTTTTAAGTCTGTTTTCTTGATCAAGAGGACATAAAGGCACAGAGAGAGAGAGAGAGAGAGAGAGAGAGAGAGAGAGAGAGAGAGAGAGAGGGAGGGGGGGGGGAACAAGGAAGAAAGTCTGAATGGGGGGGGGGGGGGGGGGGATGGAGAAGGAGACAGAGGAGAGTGAGCAGAAAAACAGCAGAAGCCTACAGTCCAGGCAGGAACATGTCTTCAGTAGCACTGCTGCTATGATGAGGACCATAGCAGTTTGAGAACCCTGGAGATGTACAGTCGTACCGGCCCAATGTGGTACGACTCTCTGGAGGCCACAAAGACTGCCAGACATCATCTGTGTCGCTAGCTTTATGCCTCCTGCATTTCTGGTGCTAATGATGGCATTAGGTGGATTCGGTGCTGTCTGGTATGAAATTCGGCTTGGGCTTTGAAAATGGTCAGATGTTTGACATGTAACCTGTGAGCACTGCAGAAGTTGACTCAGGAGCGACAGGGGTGACAGCTTGGTGTAACTGGGGGCCGGAATAGTTCAGTTGGAAGAGCGTCGGACTCGTGATCTCGGTGATACTGGGGTTGCGAGTTCGAATCTCTGCTGAGGTGTTTCAGTTCAGGCGGATTTTTCCACCGGAGTTAACATTGGTTCTGACTCTGCTTCCCCCAAAATTCCTTTGAATAAGAATGTAAACCGAGCTTCTGTGTGTGAATGTACGCATAACAACTTGCACACATCTAAAATCCTATCACCAACTTTCAGAAGAGAAGGCCAGTTTGGTCGTTAGTATGGATAATAGGTAAACACATAGCATATACCGACAGAATGAAAGTATGATTTCTAGGAGCATATATGTGTAACTCTCCAGTCGGCTCAAACAGGTAGACAGCCCGTGTGTGCAATAAAGTGGGGATTGTAGAGCACTCAGAGCTTGGTCTGAAACCGATGATGGGCGGTTTAGAACTACTTTTGATAGTAATGATAATAATAATAATAATAATATGTCATTATTATTATTATTATTATTATCATTATTAGTAATGATGGCAATAACAATAATAAAAAAATAATGATGATGCGATAATAAGAAACGTAATGATAATAATAATATAAAAATGATAATAATAAAAATAACAATGATTACAATAATGATATCAATTTGTAGTCACAACTAAGTTTCTATAATGTAATGATGCACTTCTAGTCTGGTATTCTGATCACAAAGGAAAAAAATCAAAATTTTCCCATTCAATACTCCACACCCGATTTCGTCTCGCCAGATTTCAACCCCCCTTCCTCGGGCACCACACACACGTGCGCATACACTCGGGAAATTCATAATCAAAGGCTTATCGAAATAACTGAAAACAGAGTTTCTGATAGTTGGCTTTTGAAAGACGAGTCTGCGTCGTATCTCTCGCATATCTATGGATCAGATAACAAAATGGATGGGATTTCAGCTCTTTGTAACTCCCTGACTGATGTTGATGGATATTATGCTTTTTGATCTCCATGGATCCAGAGAAGGATGGTGCGCTTCGCTCTGGCATTGGCCCTTTTAGTCCTGGAAATTCTGTTTCCATCGACCAGTTGAGTGTGGCTGTCTGACATAGCTTGAATACAGAAAGACATTTCTAATTTGATTGTGCTAGGGACTATGTCTCTATGGAGTCTGGAGCGTGTATTTGCCATGAAAAGTTTTTTTTCGTCACTTGCACTAGAAGTAGTGACATGAATGTAGAGTGGCAGAGGAAAAATCAGTTACTGTGAACGAATCTTGTCATTTCTTATCTTCGACCGACGCGAACAGAAGAATGATGAGATTAATGTGTATTAACCGGAGCCTGTCTCTAAGGTCTGATTCAGAGACCGAAGCCTGTAGGGAATTACATAGAGATAGAGGCCTCTTTAGCTTGTCTGGCATCAGAGGTGTGGTGCTCTGTTCTTCGTGGACCTTGCACTTTCAGGGAATAAGAAATAAGATCAGCAGATGTTTTCGGTGTGATAGTTCAACACGACGAATGTCTTGTACGTGTTAAAGGAAAGGAAAAACAAAGCACACAAGTCAGATTCAGAGTGACTGCATATGGTCAGTTGTGTGTTTTAAAGTCTGATTTCTTTCGTTTCAGAGAAAGAAATAAAGGCAGCGAGAGAGAGAGAGAGAGAGAGAGAGAGGAGAGAGAGAGAGAGAGAGAGAG
>JADBJO010000250.1:140000-147500 GCA_016801955.1 Conus betulinus | reverse complement strand
TATACCAAAAACAACATCAAACAAACAAACAAACAAAAAGAACAGTCAAAACTGTCCACCCCACACTCTACACACTCCAACGGATACTGGTGTAATAGCTTTCTAAGAGTCTTCCAAACAAAAACCAGATTCGAAGAAGTAGGATCTGGATTATTCTGAGCCGTAATGGTTTGGAAATGACATTGTCGGTGGTAACCGACTAGAAACTTCCTGCTCACCTGTGTAAGTTATTGCTTACCTATACTGCTCAAAACAATTGAAAGGCCACTTGGAAATTCTCTCGCTATTTCACAACAGAACGGAAACAACCCAAAACAATGCTTTCGAACTTTACTTCAGCCATTAATCAAAACACCAATGACACAGATTAATGACAAAATTGATTTGAACAGCATGTTTTGTCACTTTGAAGTCCACTACCCATCTTTTCAAAAGTCAGAACGCCAGAGATATACAAAAAAACACAGTCAGTAACGCGTGTGTCCGCCCTTTGCGTGGATGCACGCGATGCACCTTTGCCTCATGGATTGAGTCAGAGTCCTCAGAGTCATATGGGGGGTATTGCCTGCCACTCCTGCTATAGGAACTGGAACAGCTGGTTGAGGTCAACTGGCGGGGGGTGATTGCTTCGACGTCGCCGGCCCAGCACGTCCCATAGGTGCTCGATTGGATTAAGGTCCGGTGAGCAGGCTGGCCCAGTCCATGTGGATCATGTGTTGCTGCTGAAGAAAGTTGTTGACGACTCGAGCCCTGTGAAGTCTGGCGTTGTCGTCTTGAAGTACCGCGCCTGGTCCAATAGCTTGCAGCGCTGGCAGCACAAGGGGCTGCAGGATGCCATCCCTGTAGCCCACACCGTTGAGGTTGCCTTGCACCATGTACAGGGGGTTCTGTACTTCCGTGCCATCCCTCCCCACACCATTATGGATCCATCACCATAGCGATCACGCTCGCTCACGAGACCATCGTGATACCGTTCTCCTTGCCGCCGCCAGACATTTCTGCCGTCATGAAATGATAAGGCAAAGCGGGACTCGTCAGTAAACAATACTCTTGCCCACTGATCTCTGGTCCATGCTAAGTGACGCTGGGCCCAAGCCAAACGAGCAGCACGGTGAGCTGGTGTCAGGACAGGACGGACGGCTGGTCGTCTTGAGCGCAGGTGTGCTCTCTCAAACGGTTCCGAATGGTCTGGTCACTGACGGTGACATTGCCGGCTGCTTGCAGCTGCCCCCTGAGTGTGTCGGAAATGGCCGTTCTCTGCCTCAGAGCTGACAGGACAACAAACCTGTCCTGCTGCCTGGAGGTGGACCTTGGGCGTCCTGGACGTCTTCGCTCAGCAACACTTCCTGTCTGGTTGAAGCGGTCTCTCAAGTCTGAATGACTGAATGGGCCACTGACAGTCGACGACCAACCTCTCGCACCCCCACGCCCTCCTGAAGCCACGCAATTGCCCGCCCTTGGTCATCCTGACTCAGTCGTTGTCACCGAGGCATGGTTGCAAAAGTGCCGTAAACACAGGCATAAATGCCCACCAGTGTCTCCAAACTGGCTGACCTGTGTTCAGATAAGACATGGGTTGCACGTGCATTGCAGTATTCCTGCAGTTCAGATGTGCTCTGTTGCACAGGCCTGTTTGATCTGCACCCTTTTATCGTGCACATTTCAGTTCACCGCTGTGATGTGCATGACACAGACTGAGTTGATTTCTGATCAAATTCAAGTTGACTGATCAGGCATGCAACCAAATTCAGTAAGTTTGGGTGGGTGCAGTGCCGTGTTATTGGAAAAAATAAAGTCAAACAAGGTACCCTAAAAAGTGGTAGTGGCCTTTCAATTGTTTTGAGCAGTATATTATAGTTTTGTCCTGTAATCTGTTTGTCTGTGTCCTTGGCGGTAACTAACCCCTTCTATTTCTGAAATCTATCATAGTGGATTGTTATACAGACTCTTCGCACAGGAGCTCTTGCACCGTGCATTCTTATACCCGCTCTAAGTGTTTCGCTGCCGCATAGGACCTCAAGAGACGATGATCGGAAATCCGCAAAGGATGTAACCTGCGTTAGAGCTTGTGGTCAGCGAGAATGATCCTGTCGTTTTCATTGGACAGGTGTCGCTGGTGGGCACGGCCACAGGCATTCTGCCCATCAGTCAGCATAGCAGTTGAATTAGAGAGAGAAAATGCCAACCCATGGATGTGAAACGGAGTGTCTGTTATGCAGACAGTCGATATCTCGATCGTCATCCTGGTGTGCGAGTCAAATGAAATACCCCTGAAGAAGAAATATTTAAGTATTGAAAGCCTTAACGAAGATGTTTTGTGTATTTTTTTTTGTTATGAATCAAATCAAGTATGTGATTCTCTATATTTATTTGCTTGATCCATAAACTGAGAAAAGTTATCTCTGTTTGCAATGGAAAGATGGGCATTATCTTCACCTGATTTTTTTTTTCTCCAGAACTGGTCTTATTTATCGACTCACGCAAAAGATGGCAGGAACGTTTCAACGATATCCTTAGTTATGCTTGGCTTGTTTCTCTCGGATGGATTCGGTCAATACATTCACAAACGGAAGAAGAGATTGAACAGAAACGAGAATAGGCTGAGGAACAGTCATGCTTGCAGTCACCTCTTTCATGTGTTGGTTCAATCAATATATTAATGAAAGAAACAAAATATGGTAAAATTGGAGTGACGATGTTCGAGAATTCTCATCATTTACGCTTGGTTTGTGTTTGGCGTGTTACGTAGTTTAATCGGCGAAGATTTCAAAACGAAAGCTGAAATAATTTGGCGAACGATTTTTCACGTTTACATTCTGTCTGTTTGCACTCAGTGTCAGTCGTATTAAAAATGCAACAGCTCTACTGTCTGTCAAAACATAACTTCAAACATCTCTCTCAACAGGCCATTGAGCTTTTTAGATGGTTGTTTTGACTGTTTCGTGTGTGTGTGTGTGTGTGTGTGTGTGTGTGTGTGTGTGTGCACGCGTGCGCGCGTGTGTGTGTGTGTGTGTGTGTGTGTGTGTGTGTGTGTTTAGAGAAAATTTTAAAAACGTGTGTGAGCAGCGTGCGAGAGGGGGGGGGGGGGGGGGGGGGGGAGGTCAGGCTGTCTCTGCCATCTGAATTGTGTAATGCTAGAGTTTGTTGCTGTGTTTTGATGTGGTTTGCGCACTTCCTCTTTTTACAAAAAATCACCCGTGTTGCGCCTGGATCCTATCGTGGTTTACAAAAGTGGTCAATCGTTCATATTAGTTTATCAACAAGCAGAAACAATAAGTTAGCATAAGGGAAAAGATGATAAAAAGAGTACCTGGAGAGGGTTAGCATGTTAGTATATTAACAAACAGAAGCAATTAGGTAGCAATATAGAAAGTTTGTCTAATATCTTAAAACCGTTATTTCTTGCATTTATTGGGTTTTACTTACATTGGAAGCCCAGCCATGGTTTTGGTTATCTTTCTACCAGCATAGTCATTTTGCATCTTTCTACCAGCATACTCATCACGCATCTTTCTACCAGCATACTCATCACGCATCTTTCTACCAGCATACTCATTTTGCATCTTTCTACCAGCATACTCATCACGCATCTTTCTACCAGCATACTCATTTTGCATCTTTCTACCAGCATACTCATTTTACATCTTTCTACCAGCATACTCATTTTACATCTTTCTATACCAGCATACTCATCTTGCATCTTTCTACCAGCATACTCATTTTGCATCTTTCTACCAGCATACTCATCATGCATCTTTCTACCAGCATACTCATCATGCGTAGTCCAGAAACGGTAAGCGCTTCCTGTGGAATTTTGATGATTCTTGGTGACAATAATTTCTGCCTGGGAGAAGGGGAAAGGGAGGGTGGAAAGAAAGTAGTCTGCTTATCTTATTGACAATCATTGATCTGATTATTGTATGGTAACGTTCAAATTTATTTGGAAAGATGAAAATTGATCAGCCAATCCATCATGCTTTGCCACATGATTTCCTAAGAAGCATGTATTAATCCCGGTTCATTTTCTGGGTGTAGATACTTTTTTGAATTGACGTAGATGTCGTCTTTCCCACGGGAACGTAGGGCTTCACTGCAGGTCTACAGAGAGATCGATCTCTGAACTGTCGGCTTCGCTTTCCCCACTGGACATCCTGGTTGTTCTGCTGATTTCCCAGGGTCCCCCCGCCATGTTTTTACATGCTGTCTTCTGAGTCAGATCTTAAGTAAATGTTAGCTACCCGAAAAAAAAAAATGGACAGACGAATCACAAGACAAAACACGGCACGTTTCGACCTCTTAGGTCTTCTTCAGGCAAGATACAAAACAATAGGACACCGAAAACGAATATAGGGCTTCACTGCAGATCTACTGAGAGATCGACTGTGCGCTTCGCTTTCTCCACTGGACGTTCATTTTCGTTGTCCTAATTGTTTTGTATCTTGCCTGAAGAAGACTAAGAGGTCGAAACGCGTCGTGTCGTGTTTTGTCTTGTGTGATTCGTTTGTCCACGTTTTTTTGTTTGTTTGTTTTTGTATTTTGTTGGGGGTTTTTGCGGTTCGCTAACATTTATTTAAGATTTGTTTAGATTTCCATCTGCAGTCGTCTCGCTTTGCAACTAGATCTGTCTTCTGAGTCGTTTTCCCTCGGGGTTCAAGTCTAGTGCATGTCGTGCTGCGTTGTTCAGACCTCCGCGCAGGTTGCGTCCCTTGCACTTCCACGCTTTGTGGTACCCGATCTTTTAACCAGAAGTAGGTGCTCCTGTGTTTGAAACAAGGTACGGGAGCCGATTGGCAGGAGGATTTGGTCTGTCCTTTCCTTTTCTGGCACTGTGAGACCAGCTATCAGACGTTTGGGAGTGGCGATTACAGTGACGACCGATGCCGTCAGTTTGAGGAAGCTCTATCGTTACACCTTTCTTTCCCTTTCTTTCTTTGTTGTTTTTTGTTTGTTCATTTCTAACTTAATTTCTTTCTTTCTTTCTTTCTTTCCTTTCCTTTCCTTTCTTTTCTTTTCTTTCTTTCATTCCTAATGCATATCCTTTTGTAATCACTTATTTCTTCATTCCATCTTTCAAAAATACTTTGTATGATAATGGACCAGTGACACACTGTTTTTCTTACACGCAAATATGCACGCGTGTACACACACACACACACACACACACACACACACACACACACACACACACACACACACACACACACACACACACACACACACACACACACACAAACGCATTTCACACTCGCGCGCAACCGTTCACAAAGGTTCGCACATACGCACATACAAACACAGACACTGAAATAAACAAACACACGTTAAACTGAAAGGTAATTAATGTCCTGAATATAGCCTACAATAGATAAATACAATATCATGTGTGTTCTGTCTCTGCCCTCAATATACATATTCGCCTGCAGTAAACAAAATACCGCACTCTTCCAGTTCTTTTCCAAGCGGCATAAGAGGACAGCTACCTATCTTCAGCAAGAAACAAAATACACTACTACCCTTTTTTCAACCTTCATTAAAACCATTTATCTGGAAAAATCGGTAGGAATAAAGATATTACATTTTATTTCATTTTATTTTCGAATCGCATTATGGAATAATCTCTGGCATGCATACATCTAGCAGTAACCACACGGTTCCTTTTCTTTTTCAAGTTACATTTTAACGGCTTGTCCGACAAAAATAGGCTTCGATTAAAAAAAAAAAATGAGAGGATGAAGATATTATTGGACCATTTAGCATTATCCGACATTTTTTTCAATATGCATTAAAGTATATCCATTAATCTGGTTTATAGCTTACAGCAAACAAAATACCTTATCATCCATTTTGTTCCTTGTGCTAGATTTGGGGACAATTAGTTGCATGAAAGATACCATCACAGAATACTATCTTACTCCTTTATGTTTGAATCTACATCGGTGGATAATCATTTGCCTGGAATATGACCTGAATTATACAGCATACCATTGTATCTTTTTCTTCTTCGAACTGCATGACAAGATAAACATTTGCCGAGAAGATTGCTTGCAATAAACAAAACACCTATTAACCTATTTTCCATTTTTCAAACTTCGTTCGAAAACAACCATCAAGACAAGTGCATTTTGCCACAAAAAATGTCGAGCAAGTCTAAAGCGATGAATCTCATCGGACAGGGGGAAAAAAAAAAACAACAGAACAAAACAGGAAAAAGAAAAAGATGTGGATGATCCCCATCAAGACAATGGTGCCAGAAGCTGTTCCATTCCTGTCTAATCCCCCATCAGTGCCGGCGTGTCCGAGTGTAGATCAGTGGAAGTCGATCATTAGGGGATTGGGAGCATCCTCCGCCACTTGAAAGATGGCCTTCCGCCCGCTGCTAGGGTCATTAGGCCATCGATGTAGGTTGGTCCTCTTCTGATTTATTTTTTGTTTTGTTTTGTTTTGTTGTTGCTGTTTGTTTGTATTAGAAAAAAAAAAAAAAAAGAACAATGTGCACAAGTGCAGAAGAGAGAGAGAGAGAGAGAGAGAGAGAGAGAGAGAGAGAGAGAGAGAGAGAGAGAGAGAGACAGACAGACAGACAGACAGACAGACAGACACAGACAGACAGACAGACAGACAGACAGACAGAAAAGAGTCGGATGAGGACAGGCGGTGCGATAGGCAAGTAGAAAAAGAGAGATGAAGAAATGAATATTTTGATGAGGAAGAAGGAAAAGTGCTAGGAAGGGAAGAAAAATTGGGGCAGAAGGAGGAGGAGGAGGAGGGCGGGGGGAAGAAGAATAAGAAGAGAAGAAGAAGAAGAAGAAGAAGAAGAGAAAGTAATGACAATGATGATGAGTTGTTTCAACTAGTGTTATTTTTCTATCCATTGCTATATGTGTTGTGCATCCTACGTAAAATTTCTATCATTTCTACATGTTTTATTAAACCAGCGTTTATTTCCTTGTCAATCGTAGATGTTCGTTTAATCAGCGTGCATCTTCTGTCCGTTTCTAGATGTGTGATTCAATCAGCATTAATATTTCATCAATGCTCTACATGTGTCATTCAATCAGCATGAATATTTTATCAATATTATACATGTGTCATTCAATCAGCATGAATATTTTATCCATTTCTACGTATGTCGTTTAACGAGTGCTAATTTCCGACCCATTTCTACTTCAGTTGTTCAACCAGAGTTAGTTTTCTATGTATTTCTGCATGTGTTGTTCAACCACCATTTATTTTTTTCAAGCATTTGAATATATGTCGTTCTACCAGAGAATTTGTTTGCTATGTATCTGCATATCTGTTGTTCAGTCACCATCAATGTTCCTATCCTATTCTGCACGTGTCGATAATATTCCCATGCATTGTATACCTGTTGTCCTACCAGAGTTTAATTTTCCCTTTGCATTTGTGCACGTGTCCCTCGTCCATCGTCCATCGTTGATTTTTACCTATCCTTTCTACGTGTACTGTCCTGTCGGAGTTCCTTGTCCTATCCATTTCAGCACGCGT
>JADBJO010000250.1:125000-135000 GCA_016801955.1 Conus betulinus | reverse complement strand
GAGTGGAGTGGAGTGGGTTGGAATGGAGAGTGGAGAGTGGAGGAGTGGGTTGGAATGGAGTAGGAGTGGAGTGGAGTGGATGGAGTGGAGTGGAGTGGAGTGGAGTGGAGTGGAGTGGAGTAGAGTGGAGTGGAGTGGAATGGAGTACAGTGGAGTGGAATGGAATAGAGTGGAGTGGAATGGAGTACAGTGGAGTGGAATGGAGTGGAATTGGAATAGGAGTGCAATGGAGTAGAGTGGAGTGGAATGGAGTGGGTTGGTTGAACAGAGTGCAATGGAGTAGAGTGGAGTGGAATGGAGTGGGTTGGAACAGAGTGCAATGGAATGGAGTAGAGTGGAGTGGAATGGAGTGGGTTGAGACAGAGTGCAATGGAGTAGAGTGGAGTGGAATGGAGTGGAGTGGGTTGGAACAGAGTGCAATGGAGTAGAGTGGAGTGGAATGGAGTGGGTTGGAACAGAGTGCAATGGAGTAGAGTGGAGTGGAATGGAGTGGGTTGGAACAGAGTGCAATGGAGTAGAGTGGAGTGGAATGGAGTGGTGGTGAGTTGGAACAGAGTGTTGGAACAGAGTGCAATGGAGTAGAGTGGAGTGGAATGGAGTGGGTTGGAACAGAGTGCAATGGAGTAGAGTGGAGTGGAATGGAGTGGGTTGGAACAGAGTGCAATGGAGTAGAGTGGAGTGGAATGGAGTGGGTTGGAATAGAGTGCAATGGAGTAGAGTGGAGTGGAATGGAGTGGGTTGGAATAGAGTGCAATGGAGTAGAGTGGAGTGGAGTGGGGAATAGAGTGCAATGGAGTAGAGTGGAGTGGAATGGAGTGGGTTGGAATAGAGTGCAATGGAGTAGAGTGGAGTGGAGAGAAGAGGAATGAACTGGAGTGCGGGCAGGGATGGAGCGGAAGAGGAGTGAAGAGAAGTGGGAGCAGAGGCAAGTGGAACGGAGCGGAGTAGAGTGGAGTCGAGGGAGGGGTGGAATGGAGAAGGGGAGAGTATTGTGGTGGAGAGAGAAGTGGACGACGAGTGAAGTAGAGCGCAGCGGAGAGGAGAGGGTTTGGCGCAGCGGAGAGGAGAGGGGTTTGGCGCAGCGGAGAGGAGAGGGGTTTGGCGCAGCGGAGAGGAGAAGGATGACGTGGTATCAGATTGGAATTTCATGATAGAGCTCAATAGACTATGATCATGCGTGTATCAATGTTGAGCAACGATTTATCATCCAGATGTTAGAAATATGTTTATTGCTGGTTTATACATCTTTATTGACTTGTCCATTTTTGCCTTGTGGATGATCATTGCATCTGAAACAATTGCTCTTTTTTGGGGAGGACAATTAACTTTCTCTTCTTCTATTTTAATTTAAATTTGTCTTGTCTTGTGTTGTCTTGTCCTATCCCAATATAGGGTGCTATGGTGTAGTGTAGTGGTGTAGTGTAGTGTGTGTAGTGTAGTGTAGTGTAGTGTAGTGTAGTGTAGTGTAGTGTAGTGTAACGTAATGTAGTGTAGTATAGTGTATTGTAGTGTAGTGTAGTGTCACATACTGTAATGAAGTCTAGTCTAGTGTATTCTCGTGTAGCGTAGTGTACAGTTTCATTGTTTGGCAGTATATTGTAGCCGCGGGTTTGTCGTCATAAAATATCATCTACTTGCCATGAGACAATCTATTAACACACCACAAAATGTAACGCAACATGTAACAATATAGCAATCTCTACGAACAAAAATTAACAATGCAGCTGTCTAGACCAAAATTGCAACAATTACCACATTTTTTTCGTTCTTCAGATACAATGTTAATGTTTTTGGGGCTTATATCGATCGATAACTACTGAACCCCGTGAAATATCGAAGCTTTTGCTAAGAACGGGTGATAAATTATTTATTTCTATCAACTGGCTAATGACCTGTTTTACATTTTGCTGTCCGTTTCAATAAAATAACATAAACACGGTCACTGAATGACCTTCGCTTATTAGCCCTTTATAATGATCAGTTATGATCATTTTTTTTTATTCAGTCATGTATTTATTCATTATTCATTTCATGTTTTTATTTTTGCCGCTCCTGAATCTGATAATAAAAAAAAAACTATCTGCCCTGAAGAATGCTGAGGCAGCATTTTTAACACACACACACACACACACACACACACACACACACACACACACACACACACACACACACACACACACACACACACACACACACAACGCACACACAAACGCACACACACAGGGGCAGACAGACAGACAGACAGACAGACAGACACACACACACACACACACACACACACACACACACACACACACACACACACACAGAGGCAAACACACACAGAGGCACACACACAGACACACACAACACACACAGGGGCACACACACACATACACACACACACACACACACACACACACACACACACACACACACACACACACACACACACACACACACACACACACATATATGCACACACACATGCGCACACACAGGGGCACACACACACACACACACACACACACACACACACACACACACACACACACACACACACACACACACACACACACATTCACTGTCATTTATTAACAGTCAAACACAAGACATCGCTCAAACAAAGCAGATACCAACAAACCTAGGGGAGGGAAACATCTGATGAGGAAAGAAACAACACAGCCGTCAACGATCCAAGACAACGAGGACAGGCGTCAATTCCTGCCCCCCCTCCCCCCCCCCCTTCCCGCCCATAAAAGAAGACAGCGGTGTGGGTGGAAAAGTGGAGAGTATGGGGGTGGGGGGAGGGGCTAAACTGGGAGTATGGCGACAGCTTAGCTGTGTATGTCCGTCGCATTTGGACTCAACTTTTATTTGTTTATTTTTGTTTACACGTTTTGATTCATTTCAATTCAGAGAGAGAGAGAGAGAGAGAGAGAGAGAGAGAGAGAGACAGACAGACAGACAGACAGACAGACAGACAGACAGACACACAGAGACACAGAGACAGACAGACAGAGAGACAGACAGAAACAGACAGACAGACAGATTGTGGTGTCAACTGGATATCTGCTTACCATATTTACTATGAACTCCTGTTCCTGGATTTTGTTTTGTTTTGTTTTTGTTTTGTTTTGCTTTACTTATACTTTTGTTCGTTTGGACGGAACGAACGAACGAACGAACGTGGCTTTTTTTCATCCAGCCCTCAAACAATAAATACGTGGAAGAAATCATTGCATGGAACTGCATAGAAACTCATAACAATAATGAATACATAGCAATTTAGAATAAGAGAATGCACAATATAACTAGAGGAAGAGAGTGTGGGAGAGAGGGAGGGATGGAGAGCGACACAAAGAGAGAGAGAGAGGTGGGGACTTGGAGATACAGAATAAAGAGACGGAGTCTCTGACACACAAGAGAGAGAAGAAAGAAGAAGAAGAAAGAAGAAGAAGAAGAAGAGAAGAAGGAGGAGGAGGGAGAGGAGGAGGAGGAGGAGGGCATATAAAAAAAATGGCACATCGAAAACGATGAACTACAATGAAAGAGAGTCGTAAAAGATTAAGTCATGCAATGATTTAAAAAAAAAAAAAAAAAAAAATGCTGAAAGACACCAGACATGCCCAACTCAGCAGCAAACAATTCCATACACGCCCCCCCCCCCCCCCCCCCCCCCCCCCCCCTTCAAGAACGACAAGAACGACAAGAGAAGGAAGAAGGATATCAACACAGGATGGATGACAAAGAGAGAGAGAGAGAGAGAGAGAGAGAGAGAGAGAGAGAGAGAGAGAGAGAGAGAGGGAGAGAGGGAGGGAGGGAGAGAGAGAGTCAGACAGACTGACAGACAGAGAGAGAGAGAGAGAGAGAGAGAGAGAGAGAGAGAGAGAGAGAGAGAGAGAGAGAGAGAGAGACAAAATCTGCCACATCACTAATGACAAAATACAATGAAAGAAGGGTAGTATCAAAATCAAGTCATGCAATAAGGAAGAGTGAGCTGAAAAACACCAGAATACCCATTGCAGCAAAACAAACCCCCCCCCCCCCCCCCCCACCCCCCACACACACACACCACACAAAAACAACAAGAGAAAAGAAGAGTGAGATCAACATGGGATAACAAACCCGACTCATGGAATTTTGTTTTCTAATTCAGTTAATAATAACGAGTGGTACCTTTCTTTGAACATGTTGAGACTGATATTAACGTCGATTTTATTAATAATGGCATTCCACAAACAACTCCCGGAGTAAATCAGACTAGTTTTAAAAAGATCAATTCTGGGACGCGGTGGTACTATCCTAGACGAATGGTTATTACTTTTGTTGGAAACATATTAGTAAGGGAGTGTGGTACTCTTCCGGACAATATTTTGAACATGAAAACAGCTTTGTTATACTCTAATTTCATTTTTAATGGCAAAATATTCAATACCTTATAATCAGACGCTAACAGAGTCGACGGCTTTAAAAGAACCAATTTCAAGGCCCGTCTATGCAGACTTACTAGAGGTTTCATGATATTATTGCTTGCTGAATCCCAAACAGTTGAAACATAATTTATGTAAGATTCAATGTAAGCACAGAAGAACATTTTTCGACTGTGTAGATTCAAGAATTTTTTCACTTTAGAGAGTTGATAGATCTTTTTAGAAATAATGTTACATATCCTTGTAATATGATCTGACCATGACAAATTATTATCTATGACAACTCCAAGAACTTTATGGCTATTTGTTTCTTCAATCTTTTTGTCATTTAAGTAAAGAACAGATAAATGATCAGGAAGATTTTGACGTTTTTGTCGAGTTGTTATAAGCATGAATTTCGTTTTCTGTGGATGTGGACACATGTGATTTAGTTCAGACCAGTCGGCTAAGTGGTTAAGATTTTCCTGAAGCGCTGTTGAGACTTCGACGACATTGTGCTACTGGTGTGTAAGGTCGTGTCGTCAGCAAATAACTCGCATACTGCAGTAAGAACTAAAGGTAAGTCGTTAATGTAAATTGAAAATAATAAAGGACTAGGACAGAACCTTGTGGAACACCGTATTCAACAGGCAATGCAGAAGATGTTTTTTTTTCCACTAAACGTTACTGATTGTTTTCTACCAGACAGGAAAGATGACATGAGTTCTAATGAATCAGTAGACAAACGATAAATCTTAAGTTTTTTTTAGAAGGAGTGCATGGTCAAGTACATCAAAGGCTTTAGTAGTGAAATCAACAAAGAGAGCACCAGTGATTTTGTCATTGTTGATATTAGTCAACCATTTGTCAACTAAGGATGTCAACGCAGTATGGCATGAGAAGTTTGCTCTGAAACCTGATTGGTTTGGATGAAAAAGATTGTAAAAATTAAATGATGGAGAATAGACTTTTTAATGTGATTTTCTAAGGGTTTAGACAAGACAGGTAATAGAGAAATAGGCCTGTAATTAGAAGGCTCTGAATGGTCTCCTGATTTATATAAGGGAATAATTTTTTTGCAACTTTAAATGCCTTTGGAATTTTGTTTTTTGAGATGCACAAGTTGTAGATGTACGTAAGGGTTTCAGAAATAACTGCTGAGAGATTTTAAGAATTTTACTATCAATACCATCCAGTCCTCGTGAACATGTTTGCTTTAAATGAGTGAGTGCATTGTATACTTCATGCACTGCCATTAAAGGTACGTTTAAATCAGAGGAAATGTCTTTTGAATTACAGAATTCACGGACAGTCTCTAAGTCGTTTATAGGCAGATTTATCTTTCTTTACAGTTGCGCTACTTATTTCACAGAAATAATTGTTGACTATGTCAGGCGACATATTGCTGACTGATATAGATTTAGAGGTAGCGACTTTATTATTGGTTAATTGATTTATGGCTTTCCAAATCGACTTACTGTCAGTTTTTGACGACACAAGATTATGAAGTAGTTCTTTTTAGCTGCACGTTTTAAATATGTAACAAGATTCCTTTGCTTATTAAATTCTTCTTTCGGTCCCGTTTGAAACAGTACATCTCGTAAGTCCATGGCATGTTTCACACTATCTGTAAGCCAGGGCACTTTAGGGTTACTTCTAACACGTCTTGTTTTCAAAGGTGCATGTTTCGTAAACATTTAAAAAAATGTGATACCAAACTTCAAATGCTTTGTCCGGATCAGTAAACTGATAGACGTCGTGTATGTGGGAATTCTTTAAATCACATAAAAATTTATCGGAATCAAAACAGGAAAAACTTCTGTATTCAATTAAAGTGTGACAATTTTTTTGAACTTTAACACCTTTTTTCATCCATGTTATGCATATGGGAAGATGGTCACTACAAGCATAATTCGGTGAACAAATTTCCGCTATATTGCATGCTTCAGATGTATATATGTGGTCGATAAGTGTTTGTGAAGAGGCAGTTATTCTTGTAGCTTTATCGATTAATTGCGAAAGGTGAAAGGTTTCCGCCATTTGTATCCAGGACTTGTTTGGCTTCAAAATCAATGTTGAAAATCTCCCATAATGTTAATTCATGAGTAGTGGAACATAAATCCTCTAGCAGAAGAGTAAAGTTATCACGCCAAACTGCACTCTCTGCAGGATTTCTATACACAAATCCAACGGAAAGAGGTTTTGAGCGTTTGAATTTAATTTGTATCCATAATGATTCTATGTTAAAATAGTTTGTAGGATTAATCCTTTTAAAGTTTAACACTTTGATGGACGTAGATAACTAAACCTGTATCCATAGTAAGTGTAGGATCTTTACGTATGATATTGTAACCTGGTATATATAGTCAGAGTCGCTTATATGTTTGGACAATCTTGACTCTGCAAAACCAAACACATGGAAATGCTTGCCAGAGTTATCTAAGATACGGGATACATCAGTCAATTTATTTATGATATGATTAATATTCAGAAAACCAACTCTAAGCCCATCCTTAGATGGCCATGTCCTAAGGGTATTAGACATTTTAGCCACAATGAATACAGAAGCAGTGTCAGATGCCAATGTACCTATAGTAACGAATACAAAATGAAGAAATATATCCACTTTAAGTGCAAACTGCACGGTTAAATTATCTAAACAAGAGGCTACGCAAACACAAAAAAAAGTGGCAGTAAATGGTAGTACAGATGAATTAGGAATCAGATATACAAATCTTCACAAATTTGTCAATAACACAAAAAAAGTCACAAATCCGTCACTGATAGTTGGCAATCTTAGGAATGCAATGATGATATTACAGTGAATATAAAGAGAGAGAGAGAGAGAGAGAGAGAGAGAGAGAGAGAGAGAGAGAGAGAGAGAGAGAGAGAGAGAGAGAGAGAGAGAGATGATATGATATGAATGAAAGAAGAAAGATGCTTAGAAATATCGATTTTGCACAAAATCAAAAAGCCTTTTAATGTAGTACAATGCAATCGCGAATGAGAAAAGCCTCGAAACGCATCCAATATACGAGGCTGCAAGACACAATATCAACAAATGAATCAAACAATTAGGCATACTACGTTGGTCCGAGCCTGAAAAAAAAGCATAGACATGTCAAGCACTTGTTCACACGTGCACACACACACACACGCGCGCGCGCGCGCGCGCGCGCACCTATATACGCGCGCGCTTAGGTACTCGCAAAGACTCATTAAACCAGGCAGACGCGCGCACGCACATATTCCACACACACACACACACACACACACACACACACACACACACACACACACACACACACACACACACACACACACACACACACACACACACACACACACACACGCGCGCGCGCGCGCGCGCGCGCACGCACACACACACACACACACACACACACACACACACACACACACACACACACACACACACACACACACACACACACATGCATATACACGAGCGCTCAACCAACTTTTACGAACATATATTCATATATTTTTGCACGTGGAAATGTAAGCGCTTAAGCACCAAACGTTAATAACTGAAATAGTGGTGAAACGTAAAAATGACAAAGAGCGTTATGAAGGTTATTGTGGGGGTGGATAATTATGCACTGACTGTTGATTAAACAACAGATGTGAAGCGCGGCCCGAAGTAAGTGCTCCGCATAGGGGTGAAAGAGGGGCGTTGATGTCTTATCTATTCCATGGTGTGTGGGGCTAAAAACGATATTGATTATCAGGCGGGACATTAGGATTTCTATGAAAAACAGCGCCATGAGGTGCGTTAGACGCGGATGGGAAGGTATGAGTGTGATTTTTGGAGGCTGATAAATCTAGAACGCCTTCTGTAGGGGACGCTCTGGGGGGTAAAGTGGGGTAATGATCGAAAGACGAAATTGGAGGAAAAGCATCTGATCTTAATTGATAGTAAGAGGGTTCACGACAGGGTTCAGATATATTTCTTTGCTGCGTATAGCCTGCAGAACGTTTTCGATTGGGGAGGGAGCACTGGAAAAGTAGTTGTCAGAACGAGGACGATTGTGCCACAGCGTTTTCAGATTTTGCGCGAGTCTGGCGGTGCCTCTCGCACTGGGATGGATTGTGTCACTGTATAAAGTTGGATCTGAATAAAAACAGGGAAAGTGATCAATGAAACGTACTCTGTGACGATTGCAGGCATCTCTAAGGTTGTTATTTGACGGAATGATAGCATTATTGAAAGAGTGTTTCCCTTTAGCTGGCAGGATAGAGCTGAAAGTAATGTGAGCATTGGGAAAAGTTTTGCAACATGTAAGGATGAGTTCAGACCAGGTATCAAAGGATACGACACCTGACGGGCAAGAGTTTACACCAACATGGATTATGAGGTCAGTTAAGGATGTGGATGTTGGTACGGAAAGGAGCCATGCATGGAGATCTTTAATTGACATTCCAGGGACACATATCTTAAAAAGTCGTTCTTGTCTAGGGGCTAAACGTTTTGGATCCATGAAACGAATAGTGGAGTCTCCTATCAGTAAAACTGTCGCTCTGCTGGGAACGGACATGTGACTTAAAGTTTCCATGGGAGAAGGGTGGGAAGAGGGCTTTGACTTTGCCATTGGGATATCTTCCTTCAGCTTACCAGCTGTGTACTGAGATTTGAAATCAGACACTGTCTCAGTGTCAGAATTAGAAAGAACAGAATAGAGGTTGGAAGTCTGGACAGAGTAATGTAAATTGGTATCATCTTTGTTGTGACAGGAGGGTAGATGGAGAGGGGGATTTGAACTCTCTTTGTTGTCACAGTCAGCAGATATTCTAGTATTGGATTCAGCCTGGACTTTGGATTGTGCACGGTCAGTCTGATTCAGTCCTGGTGAAAGACCATTATCAGGGGCTGTGATTTCTTTGATGGACTGTTCAGCACTGTCAAAGACTGGGGACAGTGTGTCCGGCACTGGGCAGCTGGGAAGGATTTCAGTCTGTGTACTGACACTGTTAGTGTCTGAACAACACCAAGGAGTGTCGGTTTGTGAGCTGGCATTTTGCTTCGAGGAAGACTGAGACAGACAGTAGTCTTCTGATGTCTGAGTGCCAGTGGTTGCACAGACATTCTGTTTTGTTCTGATTTTCTTTATTTCGTTTTGTACAGAACCTAGTTGTGATTTTATAGAGTGGTTTTCTTTGATCAATTGTCTGTTAGAGAAACCCAAATCAGTTATTACAGAATTAAGATCATCAATTTTAGAACATATGGAATTAAATTTATCGACAATGTTTATACGCAGTTCATTTTTAGTGGCGGTTTTCACATTTTCAATCACAGAAGTAAATTCATCATCATCAAAAATGGAATATGCAGACAAAGAGTTGACAGACTGCTCTAGTTGAGTCACTCGTCGGTTCAGATGGGGAAGAGGGCTGGGAGGAGAACGGCCGTGGGCTGATCGGTGTGAAGAATGTCTGTACTGAAGACGAGTCCGTTTTGCAACCGGTGAGCTCTTTTTCTTTTTAGTATCACTTTTCATACTGACATTAGGATGGGCAGCAGGCGGTGTAGGGGGAAGCAGAATAATGCCATCTTGTCCAGGTTATATCATTTTTAGATTCCACAAAAG
>JADBJO010000250.1:87500-90000 GCA_016801955.1 Conus betulinus | reverse complement strand
AAAGGGCTCACAGGATTAAAATCTTTGAAATATTAACTGGCCTTTTGATCTGGACCTTTCTCACACTGAACACTCAGACAGAGACAGACACAAAACACAGGGAAAACCCTCGGTTCAGTTCCTATGAAAAAAAAAAAAATTCACGCAGGCGCCAGTGAGAAGGCTCAGCAAAACCAATAAACAAGGGAGGTAACTCTTGTTCCCTGGTAGACCGATTACCTGCTCATGCCTCGGAAGTAACACTGCTTGAAATGACGAGTTGACAGGAAGTTGATGACTGAGATTCTCGTTGCTGTTGCTGCTGATGTCGACGATCAAGAGGAGGGAACAGGCTGTTAATTGTTTAGTGATGGGGGCTGGTAGTGTAATCACTAGGTGCAGTGTTCGGATTTGTTCTGCGTAGTTATGATTGTATGGTTGGCTGCCTTTTTGGCCGCTTACCGGCTTAGTTGGCTGGTTGGTTGGTTGGTTTGGCTGTCGTATTTTGAATCAATTTACATTTGTTTATGGATTGTTTTCTTTGGAAAGCATTTCTTCTTCAGGCCAGGACATTTTGTTTGTCTATGGTTGCAGACTGAATGGGCCTTTGTTGTTTGTTAGTCGGCTGAATGTGTGTGTGTGTGTGTGTGTGTGTGTGTGGTGTGTGTGTGTGTGTGTGTGTGTGTGTGTGTGTGAAATTTATGTAACTATATATTTCCTAGCACGTGTCTATGATTCGTAACACTTTCACACATGATATATTTTGGACGTAAATGCGCCAACATGTGTAACAACAATTAATTCCATTAAAAACTTCAAAAATCTCTGTTTCTGTAAATTACGAATTTGGATAGCTAACTTTTGACTTTATTTCTGTTCCAATCATTTAGAATTTTAAATCTTCAAAAGAGAAAAGTCAAACAAATACAATCTATCAATTATTGCATTAACTAATAAAATTAATGAGTATGTAAGTCGAATATCACATTTATTTTACATAGACTCATTTTAACTAAGTAAATTCATCAGCCAGTGAACTAGCCAGTCAGTTCTTAATCTGTCTCAGTTTGTGTGTGTACATTTAATTTTTGTGTGCTCGTTTCTTCTTTAACTTCTTTGCGCTCTCTCTCCTTCTCCTCTCGGCGTTCTAGTGAGGGGGCATGTTGATTTCAAGACCAGTGATCACAAGTCAACAGATTGTAAAAGCAAATAAATCCAATCGCGTTCACAGCCAAACAACCACACTTTCCCGGGTAAGGAGAGTTCCACCAGAAAATACGCCAGAATAATCTTATTGACAGTTACATAACGGTGTGAAATCTGGTACACTTCTCCTGTTTCCAAAACAGTCTTGTTTTCATTACAACCCGGAAGACGCATGTTCGGCTGACAGGGCTTAATATCATCATATTGGCTGCTATCCGTTCACACATTAAATACGTTTACAAAATAGACCGTAGTCGGAAATCTGTAAGGGACATAATCTGTAATAGAACTCGCGTTCAGCGAGAGTGATCCCGCCGTCTTCATGCAACGGATGTCGCTGTTGGGTGCGCCCAAAACGATTTTGCTCCCTCGATCAGCTTAACAGTTCACTCAAAGAAAGAAAATGCCAAAACATTAACTCTGTCTGTCTGTCTGTCTGTCTCTCTCTCTCTCTCTCTCTCTCTCTCTCTCTCTCTCTCTCTCTCTCTCTCTCTCTCTCTCTCTCTCTCTCTCTCTCTCTCTCTCTCTCTCTCTTTGCACGTCTGTGATGCAGACGGTCGAAACACCGATTGTTATTCGGGTGTACGCTTCAAATGAGATATTTTACGTTCTAAGATCTATTTACCTGACCCATAAACTGAGAAAATGTAACTGTTTTCAATGAAAAAGACAGTTATCTTTCCCTGACTTTTTCCCCTGGAACAGGTCTGTTTACTAAAAGGAATTGTCTTCTCAATGGTCTAATTTCCTTTTCCTTCTTTTCTTTTTTTGCTTTTCTTCTTTTTTTCTCTCAAGGTCTTTTTTTCTTTTTCTTTCTTTTCTTTTTGCTTCTTCTTCTCTTTTCTTCTTCTTCTTCTTCTTTCTTCTTCTTTATTATAATTATTATAATCATCATATCGTTAATGTTCTTGTTGTTATTACCATCAGTATCATCATCTTTGTTGTCGTTGTAGTTGTTATCATTATTATCATTACATTTTTATCATTGTTATTATTACTATTGCTATTATCATAATTGTCTTCATTATCATTATTATCATTATCATCATCATTATCATATAATAATAATAATAATAATAATATTATTATTATTGTTATTATTGTATTTATTGTTATTATCATTATTTTATTTCATTGTCACTATTATTGTTGTTCTTGCTGTTACTGTTGTGTTATTATTGTTATTATTATTGTTATCATCAGCAGCATTATTATTATCATTATCATTAATATTATCATTGTTATTATTATTGTTGTTATTATCATCACTATTATTATTGTTATATTATTATTATTATTATTATTATTATTATTA
>JADBJO010000250.1:75000-82500 GCA_016801955.1 Conus betulinus | reverse complement strand
TCCCATATTTTCTTCATTTACTGGAAGCCAGACCAAACTGCGAACAAAAAACAAACAAACGAACAAACAAACAAAAAAAAACCCAGAAAGGTGCAAAGCAAAAACAAAACAAAGCGTATAAACAAACGCACAGACAGACAGATAGATAGACAAAATCACCACCACCTCCACCACCACCACCACCACAACAACAACAACAACAGCAACAAGTTTATCAAAAATACAAAAGGAGACAATGCAATATTCCACAAACCAGTCTCTGTGAGAAGTTACAAATAACGCCCCCCAAACTTACATAAGACATTTCTCCCCACAGGGCCTTCAACAGCAAAATGGCCATGTAGGAAAACAGAAGTGGAGAAGTATGAACACTGTCCTCTTGCTGTTGAGTAGTTTGTGTGTGGATCTATCTCGTAACCGCCCCCCCCCCCCCCCCCCCCCCCCCCCCGCCGCCCGCCTTCTTCACCCCATCACCAGCACCACACACACCACCATACCATCACCAGCAGTCCCTTCCTTTGCACCCACTGCCCCCTTTCCTCCTGCCTCCCCCCATCCCCCACTGCCTACATTATTTTTGCCCATAATTTCCATAATTATTCAGTCCCCTTTTAAGAATCACGGAGCTACGTTTCTTCCTCCACTCACACAGACACACACAGACACACAGACACACAGACACACACACACACACACACACACACACACACACACACACACACACACACACACATTTACTCCCATCCCCCACCCTACCCCCTATCCTTTCCCCTCTCTCCGCCCCATTCCCACCGTTGTCCTACAGGCACTGATCCGCCTGCAGTGTAGAAGAGCAGATTGCAGCGGAGAGTGTGCTGGTGAGGGATGACAGCCCATGGTTCACAGTCTGAGCTGTTCGCTTGGTGGTCCCTCTGCCTGCTAGGCTGCCTGCGGGAGTTGCTTCCCTTGGGTCAGTAGGAAAAGGACGGTAGGGGGAGGGGGGTTGAGGATGGGGGTTGGATTGGGGAACATGGTGCCAATTGACGGACGATCTGTTAGATATTACCCTTGAGGCTACTGTTCACTCTGTGTCTGTGTGTCTGCCAGTCTGTGTGCCTCTCTCTCTCTCTCTCTCTCTCTCTCTCTCTCTCTCTCTCTCTCTCTCTCTCTCTCATGAGCGAGCGAGTGAGTGAGTGAGTGAATGAATGAATGAGTGAGTGAGAGAGTCAAATGAATCAATAAATGAATTAGATAGTGAACGACAATGAGTTAAGCAGAAAGAGGAAGATATAATGGGGACAGATGCAGATGGATAAATAGGGAAAGGGATATAGAAACAGTGGAGAGATAGAGGGGATGGGAGAGAGAGAGAGAGAGAGAGAGAGAGAGAGAGAGAGAGAGAGAGAGAGAGAGAGAGAGAGAGAGAGAACAAGCTACCGGCATAATTTTTGGTTTTGAATGCAAATGAGATCTTTGTGTCAGATCTACGTCACAGGCATACAGGCAGAGACAGCTGAGACAGAGAGAGAGAGAATAAGCCGTTCTCTCTCTCTCTCTCTCTCTCTCTCTCTCTCTCTCTCTCTCTGTATCTGTGTCTGTCTCTGTCTTTCTCTCTGTCTCTCTCTCTCTCTCTCTTTCTTTGTGTATCTGTGTCTGTCTGTCTTTCTGTCTGTCTGTCTGTCTCTCTCTCTCTCTCTCTCTCTCTCTCTCCTCTCTCTCCTCTCTCTCTCTCTCTCTCTCTCTCTCTCGGAGACAGATGCAGACGGAGAAAACAGGGAAAAAAAGGATATAGAAACAATGGAGAGGGGGGGGGGGGGGGGGGGGGGGGTGGGGGGGGGGGGGAGGGGGAGAGAGGGGGGGGGGGAGAAGGAGAGAGAGAAACAGACAGACAGAGAGAGAGAGAGAGACAGAGAGAGAGAGAGAACTGTTTATTCTCTCTCTCCGTTTCAGCTGTCTCTGCCTGTATGTCTGTGACGTATCTCTCTCTCTCTCTCTCTCTCTCTCTCTCTCTCTCTCTCTCTCTCTCTCTCTCTCTCTTCTCTGTGTATCTGTGTCTGTGTCTGTCTCTCTCTCTCCCTTCTGCCCCCCCCCCCCCCTCTCTCTCTCTCTCCATTGTTTCTATGTAACAATGAGACAGCTGAGACAGAGAGAATAAACAGTTCTCTCTCTCTCTCTCTCTCTCTCTCTCTCTCTCTCTCTCACACACACACACACACACACACACACACACACACACACACACACACACACACACACACACGCACACGCGCGCGCGCGCGCACACACACACACACACACACACACACACACACACACACACACACACACACACACACACACGCACCCCTGCTTGGTATTCCATAACATCGTCGCTATATTCTGTTGTTGTTGTTGCTCTTGTTTTCTTCAGGACTGTGCGGAGTGTGTGGACTGGCCGTGTACACCGTGATGATGAAGGAAGTGTACGTGGAGTACAAACACAACCACTTCGGCATCGCCTACATCATCACCGGCTCCGGCTGCGGCGCGGCCTTCCTCATGGCTCTCCTCCTCGCCCTCACCGGCGCCGTCAAGCAGCCGCCAGTGTCGCAGGTCTGATGAGACGTCGTCGCTGATTGGCTGATTCCACCGCGCGCGTGATTGGTTATTATCAGTGACGTCGACATTCTGAACTGAGGCACAGAGATTTTTCTGTGGTGTGTGTGTGTGTGTGTGTGAGAGAGAGAGAGAGAGAGAGAGAGAGAGAGAGAGAGAAAGAGGGAGACAGAGAGGAAGAGAGAGACAAGGACCATTTGACATGGTGTCAGACTGGGTTGATCTCTGCTCATATTGTGGAATTGTTACATATGCATGACAAGTATAAGTTATATCGTGTGCGAATTACATCTGAAACGCCTTCAACGCTCACTTAAAACCAGCCTGGAAACAAAACTCGAATTGCGTCTCTTGCTCATGCACGCGAATCAGTGCGGGAAAGCGTGCATTTTTCTACGGAATCATCAGGTAGTGCGCTAACAGTCACGGAAATCCCGTTTGCTGGAGAAGCACATCTGCCACATTTTGCACGTGCAGTGACACCAGTATCTTTCCCGCCTACAATCACGGCAATGTGCCAGCTGGAAAGGAACCATCGCCCTATCGGACACCCTCTCTGACGGTCACCTGTTCACGGTGTCTTCACGCAGTGCACCAAAGATCACGAAAGACAAGACTGCTGAAAAGACAACATTGCCACGGTTAGCACGTGTACTGATAGCCTCTTCTCTATCGTATCCTCATGTGATGCACCAACAATCACATAAAAAAAACCGCATTTATTAGAAAATTGAATACTGCCACATTAAGCACACTCTCTGACAATCTGTTTTCCGCGGTGTTTATAACGTGGTGCACCAGTACGAAAGAAGACAGGTTTGCTGGAAGGGCAATGTCGCCACATTTATCACTAGTACCTAGTCTTTTGTGGGGCATCAGCGGTCATTGAAGACATGTTAGTTGGAAAGGAAACAATTCCATCTTTGGTATGTGCTCTAAGGATCTAGTTTCAGTGTCATCTTATGAAACACCAACAATTAGGGAAGGCATGTTTGCTGGAAAGGAAGTATTGCCACATTTAGGACGTGTTCTGATAGCTTCTTTCCTTTATGTGGTGTACAAATGTTCGAGATGACGTACTACTGGAAGAGCCATATTGCTACATGAAGCATGTGTGCTGACACTTTTCTATGGTATCTTTACCTGGTGTACCCAAAACTCAGAAGACATGTTTGCTGGAGGAACAATATTCCCATGTTTGGCACGTGCTGTGATAAGTTTCTTGCCCAAAGTATCCTTAATACACCAACATCATGAAAGACATGTGTGCTGGAAAGAAAATATCGCCACACTTACCACGTGCATTGACAGTCATCTATAGGGATTAAACGGAGGCCAGTGCCATTCTCCTCTACTTTGGCAATCCCATTAGTGGCACACTTCCACTTGCAACAGCGTCCAAGCTAAAGTGATGGTTGACACCTGCATATTACCACCCGGATACCACATATGAAGCATGAACTGTTGGATCGCTCTGTAAAGCTGATTGGGGTGAACATTAAAACATGCAGTTTTGAAAGCTTTGGGATCTAAAGCTTTAGGATGTTAAGTAGAAAAGGGACCATCCGCCAGAATATGAAAACAAAGACATGTTGATTTTTGAAGTTGGCTTTTCTTCGCTGCAGGAAATGACGGGATGGGTGAAAAGGAGGAGATCCGGGTGGTAAAAAGGATTGGGTATGGTACTCTCAATTGAGGTTGAATTATGTTTTGGGCTTTCGTCCTTTATCCAGGAAAAAGAGGTATGGGGGGTGCACGGCGGGAGTGGAATGGGTCATTAACTCTGGTAAAATTAAGGGAGATTAAGGGAGAAGGGACAAATACACTTAGGTGGTGGTGTTTTTTTTTTTTTTAATCAATTCCCACTACCCTCGATTAATATTTCAGGATTTGGCGCAATGGCCAGTACATCCACCTTCACAACCAAAACCATTTCACAGGTTGAGAAGAATCTGTGTGAGGATTTTTCATGATTATCTTGCATACAGATAGGCAATTCTTCTTAGAGAACTGAACTCCTTTTTAGCATGCTGAAGATCGTTATGCTGTCAGCTCATCGTAGCTGGAGACGGCTCCCTGCATAACATTGCATGGCGTGACAAAGAGTTCATTGCAGACTTCATGGCCAAGCGTGTAATCACACTGACCAAGCCTGATGATGTGGGTACCAGGATTAAGATGGGAAAGAACGGATGGAGGAGGGGAAGATGGGGAGGGCGGGGGAAGAGAAGGAAATAGGGGAAAGGATGCTGGGAAGAAAGCTAGGGAGGGGAAAATAGGACATTCATACATGCATAGCTGTTTCAGTTTTTCAGTTCAGCGTAAATGTGAACAAACGAATAAGAGAAATGAAAAGCGAAGAAGAAGCGGGGGGAGGTGGACGCCAGTAGACGTGTCCAGCATGGTCAGTCAGTCACACGTCATCATCCACAGCGGAACGTTTATCTCGTTGAGGAAGGACCACATGTTTATTCGTACACTTATTCGTTTGTTTGTTTGTTTATTCGATGGCAATGGGTTTTTTTTTTTTTTTTCTAAAACGGTCCCGAATGAGTGTGAGAGCTGAAGATGGCTGTAGAGGACCATTTGTTGAACATTTAGTTATTTGTGATAATAATGATGATGATGATGATGGTGTTGTTGGTGACGACGACGACGACGACGACGACGACGATGATGAAGATGATGATGATGATGATGATGATGATGATGATGATGATGATGATGATTTCGACGATGATGACGTTGATGATGATGATGATGGGTATGATGATGATGATGATGATAAAGGTGATGATGATGATGATGATGATGATGATGATGATGATGATGATTTCAATGGCAATTGTTGTGAAACAAAGCCATGGGGAATTCTGGAAACTCAAAATTCCGACGGCCTTTTCTCCTAATCAGAGTGCGCCATTGTTTTTGTTGCACGAAAAAGAATAATAGAGACTAAACATGAAGCCTTGTCAATATTGATCTTGTTTGTACTGAAAGATGAATGGACTTGAAATGGAAAGAAACGGAATTACAGACTCAGTTGTTTAAACTTCGTCTGTGTTTTTCCTTTCCGTGTCTTTTCTGTCAGGCCACGTGACTCAGCAAATTCTGTAAACTTCTTTCCGATTGGTAGAAAGAGCTGTTGGCAATCATCTGCTGTTTGGCCCGAAAAAGATTCGTTCACAATGAAGTCAGTCATCGCTCTCCCCACATCATCTCTTTTTTTTTTTTTTTTACATCTCTCTCTCTCTCTCTCCTCTCTCTCTCTCTCTCTCTCTCTCTCTCTCTCTCTCTCTCTCTCCGTGATTTTTAATAAAAGCTTGACGAATTTCTTCATCCATGTTTTCCTCTGTTCTTTTCCCGGATGGACTAAAAGAACCAAAACACACTAGAGGACCATTCATACGTGTATTTCTTTGTTTCTCCATTTCCCCATTCCTCGATCAGTCAATTCATCCTCGTAGTATGCTGGTTCGACAATTCATCCCTTTAATCATAAAAACTGTTCATTATTTCCCTCGTTAAGATTCTTTATGTTGCATCTATTCATAGTGATTTGAAAATAAAATGCTTAATACGTTTAATGATTTAGTTGTGTTCTTGATGCTGTCGAAATATGCCCATTTATGTCTTTCTGTATATTAACTGTTTTGTTTGTTCATGTAAAAAAAATCCTATTTGCAATTGTCTATAATCTTATTAAACAAATGTTAAAACTTTTGCTCATTAATCCACGGGTTTCGTATAAATTTTTCATTTATTTGTTTGTTTGTTTATTTGCTTTTTTTTTTTTTTACTTATTTATTTACTTATTCAATTATTCCTTCTCATTTTTATTTATTTAGTTGCTCATTTTTCAGAATGCTAAGCAATGTATGGAGGTCCCAACAATACAGCATCAAAACCAAGCTCAAACTATATCAGAGCTGCATTATTTCTACCCTTCTGTATGGCTCAGAATGCTTGAGAATGACAGAGAGAGTGACCTAATAAGCTATCAGTCTTCCACACAAAGAACCTTAGAAGAATATTAAGAATTTTCTGGCCAAATACCATCTCAAATGAAGAACTACTCTCCCAATGCCATCAAGAAAGCATGAAAACAATTCTCAGGAAAAAGCGATGGAGGTGGATAGGGCACATACTTAGGAAAGAGAGCAGACAACATCACTCGTGTCGCCCTCCATTGGACGCCTGAAGGAAGGAGGAAGAGGGGGAGACCCAAAAACACCTGGCGGCGAACTGTAGAGGGAGAGCTGAAGACCCTGAACCACACATGGGGTACCATCCAGAGGTTGGCCCAGAACAGACGAGAATGGAGGACCTTTGTTGCTGCCCTACATGCCACTGGGCATAATGGGCAGTAAGTAAGTAAGTTATTTGTTCATGTATTTATTTATTTATTCATTCATTTATTTGTTTATCTGGTCATTTATTTATATCCATTTATTTATTTGTTTACGTAAGCATTTGTTTTTATTTATCTCTTCATCTAATTATGTATTCATTCATATCTTTGCTTATCATTTTATGTATTTGTTTTCTGTTGTATTGTTTATGCATTTATTCCTTATTTATCATTGTTTACGAAGCAGTGTGCAATAGACAAGGTTGTTTTTAATCAATGTGCATTGACATGTTGCTGATGTAGCACAACGATTTACTGTGATTGTCCTGAAGGCGCGAAAGCCTTCATCTGTATGTTGGGAGCCTTCAAGCTTTGCTACTATTGGTTTATTTGTATTCATGTGGCGTGGTAGCTGTAATTAAAAAAATGTCTTCTGGACAGACTGTGAAAAGGAAGTGGAATTGTTTGGTTTGTTAAATTCTTAGTGCCCCCTTGCTCCCCTCTCCCCGAATTTTTTTTTTTTCACTTTCCCTGTACATCTCGTACCCTCTCACTCACCCCTACTCTGACACTCC